>VNJV01006820.1:0-98272 GCA_008042635.1 Drosophila nikananu
GGCGGAGTATTATCGCCGCTTCTCTGGCTAATCAACATGAACCAAAACGGAGCACAGCTCTAATTGCACTACAATTTACTAGCTGCTGCATCACCAAGTCTGCTTGGCTGCTTTGCTCGTAAAGGCACTGAGCGCACGACTACCGCAGGGGGATGTAGCTCAGCGGTAGAGCGCTCGCTTTGCATGTGAGAGGCCCCGGGTTCAATCCCCGGCATCTCCATTCGTTTTTTATTTATTTTGTGTTAAATTAAAATCAAAGAGTATGAATTTACAGAATATACATATATCTCATACTAAAAAATGTGTTCTATGGCGGGTTCCACCGGTGGAACCCGCATTTTACTCGTGGAACCCGCAGTGCTCAATTCTACTTGGAATCTAGACGTCCGCGCGCCTGCTTGCCGTTTGGCCTAGTGGTTAAGGCATCGGACTGCCAATCCAAGGTGCATGGGTTCGAGTCCCAGTAAGACAGATTTTTATACCCTTGCAGGGTATTATAATTTTAGTCAGAAGTTTGCAACGCAGTAGCTGCCATAGAAAAATATATAATATATCAAGTGATTTAGTTTGTTTGCAACATTTTTCGCTCTTAACATTTTTGTATATAGTTTTTCTTTCATTTTCAAAGGTGTTTTTTGTTTTTCTTTTTTGTATTTTTTTCTGTATCTCCAAGTACTTTTTTATAATTTTATTTCTTTTTATATCCGCCACTCGACGATCGTCGTCAGTGGTGATGCTCTTGCGGTACTTTGTCTCTGCTGTCTCGGTCGATTTTAGCTTCGCACTGAAAAAAGCGACACGATCATCTGGTGGCGGTTGAAAATGATTCCGATTCCGAGATCACAAAAATTAAATCGATCGCATATTTCGCTTCTTCGTAAAATCGATAAAGTGATCCATGTGAATACCCGGCGAGCAGCAGCTAGTAGCACAACAACGGCGCCGCTCGTAGCCATTCGCCCGCATGATCGTTTCAAAACTGTAAAATGCGCTCAGTGTGCGAGCGGAAGGGAGATGGCCAGCCGGCAGGGCGAACGATAAAGCGAGACGGCTGTAAGCAAAGAACCGTGACAAAGCAAACACGAACATACACACACACACGTACCCATGCACACGAACACATATGCCGGCTAATTACGATTCGCCGCTGCTAGCGTAAAGTTGAGTGTTTATTTTTTATTATTTCTCGGCTGAATTGAAACGGTTTCGCTGGCCTGCTGTATTTCCTCGGCGCCTGTTCGCTTGCCTAAGAAGATTGAACGATTTTTGCACGGTTTCTTTGGTAACAAAAAGTTCATTCGAACTTTTATTCGAATTTAAAGGACATTTTTGAATGGAATTAAAGTAAAGAACGGTATTTTTTAACAATTTTATATATTAAATGCATTTGTTCTAAGCAATTTACAAAAAAGATCAAGTACGAATTTCCCTCTAAAAAATTTCCTGGGGATTCCTGAAGATTTTTCGATATTCTTCAGATATCTGTGCCGCTTTCGTTCATTAAGGTTTTCTCCTTCAATGTAAATGCAAGTTTAAATCATTTATTACGAAAAGCCCCAGGAGGATTAAGGAAAACTTTTTTTATTGCAGGTGCCGGAAACTTTTGGCCGAATCTCAAGGAGTTTTGCATTCGCACCTTCTTCGTTTCTCTAACCATTTTTGTTTTTGTTGATTTCCTTTCTTTTTCCCTTTACTTTTTTCTGCATATAAATTTGGTGCCTAATCCGGCGACGCTTTCCCGGGAGTTGCATTTCCTATAAATATTCATGCAAATTGGCAGGGGCTAAAGGAAGGCGCCGTCTTCGCCCCCAGGAAAAGATAAACAGGAAATCTGGAAAATCGGAAGGCGGAGCAGGTGGCGCCCTTCACTCGGCCTTAATTAAATATAAAGGAATAGCGACTTAAATGCATTTGGCCCGCAATAAGTGCGACCTTATTAGCAATTTCATAATTGCCAGTACACCAGTTCTGTTCCAACTATCTGTCTGTCTGTCTGGCCCTGCGTCCCTTTTCCCATTCCGAGGTTTTTTGTCGGTCCAACTTTTTGAAAAACTAATTAAAGCGATAAGAGCGCAGCAGCGAAATGTCGCCACGGAGTCCCTAAAAACATCTAAATAGCACTGCAAAAACTAAGAACAAATATGTATTAATATTTCTTTTTTAAAATGAATAAAAAAATTATATTAAATCTGTTTAGAATAAAGAGTGGGGACATTGCAAATTTATGTTATATTTGTGACGCGCAGACGCCCATTATTAATGTATAGATTTGAATTTGAATACGTTTCGGGCACGCGCCAACAACGAGCGTGACACTGAACCAAGAGAGCTGGTCACACCAGCTTCGGGCAGATCTTAGAACAGACGACGGGCACACTAGCCCTAGCTAGGGTCTATATAAAGCGGGCGGCTGGCCGAATATTGCCACTCAGCCGCAGACAGCGATCAGTCGAGGTAAGCCTCCAGTAGTCAGCAGCAGCTAGTAAATTTTTGTATGCAGCTGGCTATAATTTCTGACGTCGATCACGTTGTTGCAACAATACAGCGAAAGTATCAAATAAAAGACATAGAGCTTAGATGATTTATTGAAGATACAAATGCCGGAATAAATTCAACGCCTGCCGCAAGACCCACAAAGTGAGCGCGACGAACGAAGTTTCTACAAGGATTTATTTAATGAGTATTCAAAGGCGTGCAGCCGTTTCCTGACCCTAGCTAGGGCCTGCATTAAAAGCTTAATTCTTATCCGGGCTGCTTTTCGGAACTCGCTCCCGATTTACTGATTTATGTCGAACTACCTGCCACTATATCGGGCGGCTCATAGGCGGCTCCCTCTCAAAAATTTTTTCTTCAGTATTGTTTTTTTTTGTCTTTAATATGACTGGCTTATAAAACCAAATCAGCATTAAATATATATAGCAATGAAAAGCTTTTTTTAAATCAGTTTTATTTTATTGAAAACATTAATCTAACACATTAATAGTAGTTATTATTGTTGTTTTCCTTCTCGTAGCAGCTCTGTAAAGAGAAAAAATAAATACATAAATACATTTAATTTTATTTTACTTACCCTGTTGTTTTTCTGCAACGATTAATCCCAACAGTCGGATCAGTAGACCCACTTCATTCCCATTATTATTTGTGTACTCCATTTCTTTAAAAGATTCTGCTACTTTAATTTTCCATCTCAACCCTATGTTCTCGAGGCCCCGGGTGTTTGCAGATGCAAAGCCATGAGCTGGATATCTGGGAAAACGGTTGCATGCCTTTTCATACTCGATGAATAAATCTTTATAGAAACTTTGTGCGTCGCGCTCATTTTGTGGGTCTTGCGGCACACGATTTATGTATTCGTTAAAATCCGGCATTGATTTTATTCCGGCACTAGTATCCTCAATAAATCGTCGAAGCTCTACGTCTTTTAATTGAAAATTTTGCTGTATTGTGTTAACAGCATGATCGAAGTCAGAAATTATAGGCAGTTCAAATACCTTTCTGACATTCTTATGGGACGAGTTCTGGTCGCACACAAGAGCAACTACATTGTTTGTTACACCCAAGGTCTCGGATGCATAAAGAAGGTTGCTTAGGTCCGTTGCTATTTGGTCTGTCCCTAGTTTTTCGGCTTTCAGGGCCTGAAAATATAAAATATAGTTGTTGCATATTAAAAACATAATCTGCATTTGTCATATTTTTATAAATACATATATGTTTTTTTTAACAGATCATTTGTGCTCACAGAGCACAATAGACGCATGCCCGAATTGCCCGTACATGGCAAATTCTGCCTTGGATTACCGGCGCCACTCCAACCGATGCGGCTGGTTTTATTAGAGTGACATAAGGTCACTAAATTCATACACCGGCCTAAATATTGAAACAATGGATTTCAAAATTTCAATGGACCAGGATTTATCTCACTCCAAAGGTGTTGAGAGATCTTGTTATGTCTGCAAAACAAGATTTTGTAAATCCGGAAAAGGAGGAGCTGGGTCAGCACCTGCTTCAAGAGCCGGAGAAGGAGCAGGGTCAGTACCTGCTTCAAGAACCGGAGAAGGAGCAAGGTCAGCACCTGCTTGAAGAGCCGGAGAAGGAGCTGACCTGTTCCAAGAGCTAAAGGAGGAGCTGCGTAAGCCCCAGCTGGCAGAGCCGGAGGAGCAGGGTGAGCGTGGCGGTGAATTAATTTACCGCAACCACTGCCAATGCTCAAAACGCGAGCCCCAAGCGGCCAAGCAGGCTTGGTGACGCAGCAAATCAAATTGGTCGTCTCGATATCCGCTCTTTTGACACTTTCAGAGGTGGACAAATGTGCTCTTCAAGTTTTCTTATTCATCGTTTTTTTTCGACTATTGACTATCGACTACTCGCAAACTGCTTAATGAAGTTGGTTCTGCTTAGTTATGGAATGTAGCTCAGGGCTCAATAAGTGCGGACTTATTAGCAATTTCATAATTACCAGTATACTAGTTCTGTCCCAACTATCTGTCTGTCTGGCCCTACGTCCCTTTTCCCACTTTCTCACTCGTCGGTCCAACTTTTTGAAAAACTAATTAAAGCGAAAAGAGCGCAGCAGCGAAATGTCGCCACGGAGTCCCTAAAAACATCTAAATAGCACTGCGAAAACTAAGACCAAATATTAATATTTATTTATTTAAAATTAAAAAACAAAAAAAAAAAAATATGCTTAGAATAAATAGTGGGAACATTGCAAATTTATGTTATATTTTTTAAAGAATTATTTTAATTGAAAGACAATAATATTATATACTTGAATATTTTCACTTTTGATTTATTATTGACAAAACCACATTTTCTGTGTAAAACGTTTGGCGCAACTTTGGCTGGCTATTCCATTTCGGTACTTATCTAAAGATCGGCCCAAATTTGCATTAGCCCACAGCTTTTGTTTGCTCAAAACGCACACATGCTGTGAAAAAGAGGAGTTGGTGTCGAGGGGCGGCGAAAGTCAATTTACTTCAATGGCCGGGCGGAAATTAAATAAATTTCATGAGCACACGTCAGGGGAGGCAGGCCGAAAGTGACAGTTGTCAGCTGTCAAAGCGGGCCAAAGGAGTACAGTTGACCAACTGTCTATTTGCCACCTACCGTCTATTATTAGCCTAGATACATATTCCTTGCTTAAGAGTATTTAGCAACATTTGATTACTTTTTCACTAAGAGATTGTTCACTGGATTTCGCTCGTCAGGAATGCAAGCGAAAGAAGAGAAAGGAAAATGCTGATGCAGAATCCGTTTCCCTCATCCTGCCAATTGATTTCCATACAGGTGAGGCACTCGCTTGGAAACAGCAGCGTTGGACACTGCCGATAAGAGGACAGACAATGGGCATTAAATCGGTTTGAAAGGGAAGACAATGGAGTGAAGGGTTCTGTGGGTATAATGGGCATGAAAGCGAAACCATAATCTGAACACGGGCTAAAATAATTTCCGCCTAATTCCACCCAGAATGGATTTTAGAAGCACATATTGAAAATAAGCATGTGGATTAAAGAGGTGTTATTGAAAAACGAAAGCCTGTGGTGGAGGGACGACAATATAGGAGAAAATGATCTGGAAATTATAATTATTATTTATTATATTTTTATTTATAAAAATTGTGGTACAATTATTTTGAAATACGTATTTTAAATTTTTTTTAAGAATTATTATAATTGGAAACAAAATTAATTTATTTATCTCCAGCCTTTAACTTTGAAAACGATAATTATTTAAAAATATTTTAGGAACTAAATTATGACAATTATGGAATTGATTTAAATTTGTATTTCCCCACACATCCCCTTTCCTTCCATTCTGAAACTCACCACAGCGATCGCTTCCACTATTTTTTTAGCGCGAAACCTGAAAGTATGCAATGCATGACGATACAGATCGGGACTTACCTGGTGACTGTCGTCTCTCAGTCTCACCTGCCGAAATCAGTTACGATTTGCCCGCGAAAGCGTTAACAACGTGAAACGTTCCAACGGATCTGCAAGCGAACAAGCAGGAAAACAACAAGACCGCCGCCGTCGTGTTTCTCTCTCCCTCTCGCTCTCCTGTCAACAGTTACTTTTTCGAGTGCTCGTTTTCGTTCGCCGTTCGCTCTCCCATCGCCTGTGGTTGTTGCTGCTGCAGCTCCTTCATTAAAAGATAAGTAAGGCTTAAACAACAACAATAGCGCGAGTGTGAGTGACAACAGCTTTTGCATACGAAAAAAGCAAGAGTGTGGAAAAGGCATCAGCAACTGCAACAACATTTCCAAATCTAACAACGCGGCAGAAGCGCAAAAAAAACCAACAACAAAAACAACTAGACATTTGAAAGGGAATTTGAATTGTTTCGGTTTCTATTTAATTTAGCGGTAAGTCGAGAAATTTGCAGCCTTGAGACAGTTTGAAATCCACTGAACTTGAGCAGAATTCGCGGCGAGAATATCAATTAAATCAATTAGTTCGAGAAACGTGCTAAACATAAATGTGCAAAATACATATGTATATTGTACAATGTGTAATTCCCCAGCAAATATCATTGAATCATTTGCCATGATTTAACAAACTTAATCAAAATCCATTTGATTTGTTGGCCAGCCAAATTGAAAGCCATAAAAATTGCATTTTCAATAACTGAAATTAAATAAACAATTTACACACGCAAGCGCATCGGGATTGGGGAAAAGAGTAGACACTTCCAGTGGGAAGCAAGAGGAGCTGCAATCATCCTTAACCGATGCACTGAACGAAAACTATAAATATCTAATTACATGCCTAAATGGATCAAATACATACTTAAAAATTATTTACATTTATTTCCAATTTTTTTTTTTAATTTTATAAAATGTTGATTTAAAACAAAGGATCAAAAATACGAGAATAATTCTTTTTGTTTAAAAAAATACATCTATATAGATGTATTTATGTTATCATTTTTTTCGGTGCACTCAAGCTGAATCAATAGACTAAATAAACGAAATTAAAATACATATTTATTACGTACCGCTAAAACGTGTTGCCCTGCTAACTGTTTTGGCCGCACTAGCGCAAAACACCGCCTTACATAATAATTGTTTTGATTTATTGCCTCCCCTCTCTTGCTCGCATCCCCACTTGCCCCCCTTCTATCACTGGATCGGTCGCATTGCATAAGTGGGAATGCGACATGCATGCGATATTGCTTCTCTGTTTCGCACTCGCTTATCTCTTGGCGGCCTCTCTTTTTGGCGTTATTCATAATTCGCTTTCAGTACGACGGGTTTTTTCACCTGCACCCCCTCTTTCTTCACCACCTACACCTTCTTCTTCCAGGCACTCCCCAAAATCCACCTCACACCAAGTGTCAACTCCGGTATTCCAGCTATGTTCCAAAGCAGGTTTCTTTGATGGTTTTTTCTGCCTTTTTCTTTGGTTATTTTTTCTATGTTTTTGTTTAGACTTTGCTTTTATTTTAGTCGGTTGTTGTTGTTGCTGCAGCTATTAATTCACCGGTTTACTTCACCCGATTTGCTGGTTGTGCATTTTTGTCGCGTGTATTACTGGTTTCTTGCCATGTTTTCTGTGTGTTTTTCAGACTGTTTTATATCTCTTTTTGTGGGTTTACCTGTGTGGCACCTGCCACGATTCAGATCCAATCTTCTACGTTCTGCGCTTGTCACTGCTATGTGCATAGTGACTATACGCCATGCTAATTCGATTAATGATCGCGTCTTCGGTATTAGCAATCGGGCTTTTGCATTTAACACGGTTTCAGAACGACGCTTTTTGACAAATTTTGCGGCTGGAAAGATCTGTGCAAGATCATTGGAAATGGCCGAAATACAACCAGTTTCTGGAAGGAGGGGGACTGGCCCAGAATCTATGGAATTTTGTCACAGAACATGGGATTAGGAGATGCCAATAAAGCTGATGTTAAGGTAGAAAAAGCATCTGACATGGGAATCTAAAAATAGACGAGAATCTTTGGAATTAATTTAAAAGCCATAATTTATTAAAAGTTTTTGGGAAAAAACCCTTTTAATCTGAGATCCCAGATCAAATACGTTACCAAGAAAGGATTGCCTCACCATAACACCTTTTTTGAGAATTCCCAGAAGTTGTTAAATAGCAAAATTCAGTGCAACAAAAAAATAGAGATCGCTATAGGTACACCCCTAAAAAATCCATTTAAAACCTAAAACTTAACCCATGTGTACGCATAGATAAAGATATTTTGATTAATTATGCGATTAAGTGAAGAAGTGAAGAATAAAGGAAATGTTCCCAAAAGCCCAAATTCCAATAATAAATCATTTGCTATTTTTTTCCAGCAAACATCTGATTATGAAGGCCGAAAGTGATCGTGTCTGGTTTGATCGCATTTTCGTAACCGTAGCCTTGAATTCGAAATAAGTAAACAATGATAACCGACGAGCTGCTATAGAATTCGCAAAACTTGAGGCTACTTATCATATTTTAGGCGAAAATCAAGTCGTGACTCATAAGGTTCCCACATCCATTCATTTGCATTTTGACTGGCATGCGAAAACCTTAACAATTGCAGTGTCTATGCACAATGGATGCTACCTGAACGTGTAGTATATATTTCTACATGTATTTTTTTAGCGTTTGCAAAGATATTTTTTATACAATTAACGTGTTTGTGTATGCCTGGCTTGCACACTTGGCCCCTGTATTGTTTGTACATGATTATTATTTCTACTTAAGCTGGCGATCATCGCCTTTTCTAAACGTTAATTTATAATATTCTCAAGGTCTCTAGTTTTGCTGAGAAAACATTTGACGCAGTCGATTCGAGACTCGAGTATTATATAAAAAACACAAAGGCCGAACTCTCCCGAAAGCTAAAAGTTCATATATCAAATCAAAGCTTAGAAATTTTACTTTTCGCTTTTGATAAACTTTCGAAAAAACAAGAAAAACATAAATAATGGTATAAATTATACAAAATATGTGCCTTATTAAATGGGCAGCAGCCAGACAAACGAAAACGAAAGCCTGAATCCCGGCCGGAGTTTCGGGTCTGACTCTGGGATCTCTCACAGAAATGTTTGTACTACTCCCTTTTTGTTGCTTTTTTTTTGTTTTGTTTTTTGTATCGGACAAAGGCCCAAACAAGATTCAAGAGCCGAAGAAACGCCTAAAAACATCAGCAGCAGCAACGAAACAAGTACAAAGCCAAAGATATTTCAAAAGGCCAGCACAAAGCGGCCACGGAGAGGAGACCAGACCCGGGCAAAGCCAAAAAACAGGTTCTAGAATCAATTTTTATTTTCTCAAGCTCAACCAAAAAAATAACTACAGAAACAGAATAAAACGAAATCCAAGACGCAACAGGAAAGAAGAATTGGGAGTTAAGTGGAACGAATTTGAGATGCCCTATAGAGAGGGGATGCCAAAATATGGGTGGCTATAAGAATTATGAATAATATACAGGCAATATTGAAACATATAATTTTAAAAATATATAAATTAATATATATTATTAAATAATTATCAATACTAATGTAATTTAGGGAATTCTTATTGCAACCAAAGCAGTATTTAGCTTTTACACCCCAATCATGAACCCCTTCGATAGGGTATATTGAAAATATTCACCGCCTGAACGCACGAAAAATATTTGAGGCAGCAGCCGCAGCATCAAAATGAATTTGGTTAGGACCAGGTTTCTACAGATACAGAGATACACAGATACTGCTTCTAAGTGGCCCTCTGCCTCGGTCGCCCTGGCATCCCCCAGTTCCCCGCACTTAGGGCGATCTTTAAACCTTTTTTTTACGTTCTTTCTTTCTTTATTATTATTTTGCGGGTTGCTAAAAAGTTTCTGTACTCGGGCCCGCAGTGTCGTCAGCGTTGGTATCCGTATCTGTGTGAGCCAAAAGGCATGTGTGTGTGTGTGTGTGCGATGGTTACGCGGTGCCACATGCACACACGTTCTGTGAGATACATTGCGCCTAGAATTTTTCAGCCAAGTTTTATGAGCTTTTTCGTGAGCAAAACAAGTCGATTACATACATGGCTTACAGCCAAAAACAATTTGTGTTGCTGTGTTGCATCTGCAGACTTGCTTCGGCAGCGTTTTAATTCCTCCCTATTGACACTTCCTCTTGCCGTTGCGAGTTCTATAATTTTACACGTAATTTCCCCAGCTGGCTCCGGCAGCTTGTTGGTTTGCTTTTTCCTGTTGTATTTTTTTTTGGCGACTCGGCAAATTGCTTATTAAAGTTTTGATTGATTGCTGAGCACGCCCTGAGATCCGTTGTACAAAAAACAAGAAACCTGAAACCCCAAGAAATGATATATGTAAACCCTCTTGAGGTTTCTCTTTTTCCAACTCTTGTATTTTCGCTGGTAATGAAATGTACAAGGCGTAAGTGCAAGATTCACTTTTTATTCGAGGAGTTCAGCTTTATAGAAAAATAAAAATAACGTAGAAGTCTTTAAAATTCCCACATTATAATGGAGATTCTTGACATCAAGAAAGGTTTTTTCCTTATTTTATGATCACCTAATCGCCTCCTAAGATTTATAGCCTAACCAATTACTATTTATAGTCTTAGCTATAAAATGGATGCATCTCCATAGGTGTTTTTCCAATTTAGAAATAAATAATAAAAACAAACCTGTTGCTAGCAGCTTCCCATGTGATCAGAGAAAGAAAATAAACCATTAAAATTATATTAAACATAGCAAAACGATGAGTAAATATTTAATTTTAACACATATTTGGTATTGGGCGCGGCTTAATTGTCTAGACAAGGGCTTATAGCCTTCTCTCACCTGTCCCTGAATGCACCTGCCTGAGAGAGTTGGAGACTTGAAGCTCAACTCAAGCCTCGGTTTCTAAGCCAGGGGCCAGCCAGGTCACATTCAGAGTCAGAGTCACAGACAGATTTACATTCACATTGCAGCATTCGTCGTTGTCATTGAATAATAGAAAAAACCACGGCAAGAGTGTGAGGTTTAGCATGTCTCAAATATAGCATACCTGTACTTGAAATAATACAATTAAAGATATAGAAATAAATGGTTTCTCCTTCTTGAAATTTGTTAAATTCAAAGGAATTCTTTCAAATTTTTCGTCCTTGCAAGGCTTAACTTAAACCAGTATTGCCTAATCCCCTAGATCTCTTACAACCAGTGAAGCCAGTAATACCCCGCTCTGCACTCATTAGCAATGGGTATGCAAAGAATAAATAATCATAACCAGTTTCGCAGAGTTTCCCAGCTGTACTCCAAGGTATTTGCTAACAATTCTCAGACGCCCGCGGCGACAACAACCGAAGACGCATCTTCTTCTAGCATCTGAAAACTCGCATCTCACATCTCGCACATCTCACAGTTTGTAGCTTGTATCTTTTGTGCGAGGAGAGAGGCTGCTAATGAATTTTTATGGAGATGTGTGCAAGTGATTCATGGGCGGCTGTGAAACTGTCACCACTTGTATCCGTCTTGGGTGCTAAACGAACCCTAAAACTAATCACTTTTGTCGTCATCTCTCAAAAAAGAAAATATATAAAGCCTCTCATAATTAGCCATGCATATCAGCGAGAGCGGACAAGGGCCATGGGCCAGAAATTCCTTTATTAAAAAACCAGGCTGCGATAAGATACGCGGGCGAATCTATTAAACACGGTCACAATATTTGATAAAGTCAAACATAAGAATTAAAATGTGTCTCAGATCGTTAAGATAAGACTAGACCCGGGCAGCCAAAATCAATTATACATGTGCCTCCTTGAAAATGATTTCAAAATCTCCCATTACGATCCGCAGATAGTGAAAGTTCTTCCTGCTCTCTCGACTTTCAGTTTATTTTTTTGTTTATGTTTTATTGCTTGCATAAAAATCTCAGTGGAAGTTGAAGTTAAAGCACTCCAAAGTGAACCCGCAAATGTCGTCAGCCTTTGTTTAATTTATTACGTAGCCTCAAACTTTTAGTCACTTTTATAAACAAACAGTGGAATTATCGTAGTGGCTTCACTTGCCGTTGTCTGGCAGTGAAATATTATAGCCATAAGTTGATATTTTTATTATTTTTAGCTGGCTTATATAATAATTATAAAAAAGCCAAGTCAAGTTTTTCTACTTTAGTTTAGTCATTTATGATCAGGCTAATAGAGATTTTCAGAGTATTTAGGGTAGTTTCGCGTATATATTATAACCCATTAACCCGAGAAGGTGGACATTAGGGCAGCGCCCGTAGGAACTAATTTGTAAATAATTATTCTAAGCTCTTACGTATTTAGTATATCTTTATTTTCCATACATTGGCAAGGAAATTGCTTGTGGAATGAGTCGACCAACTGGGTAATATCCGATTTCCTATCCGTTCCCAGAAACTGATATCTTAAATACCCCCCATGTATGACTCAGGTGTTTAGCACTCGCCTCATGAATTTCTCACCTGAGCAGAGAGGAGACGTTTTCTTATTAAAATTTTATTGCGATAAGAACCGAATAATCCCCTCGCAAATTAATTTTATCTCATTTATTCGACTGTTGTGCCTATATTTACATAGACTATAATTAAATTCCATTTCGAGTGTGCGAAAAGGTAACAATAAACCGAATTTAATTAGAATTGACTTGCAAGTTTGCCGCTCGATCTAAGAGGGTTCCCGTTGAGAAAATCTCATGATATGCTATTTTTTTTGGGGATATAACGGATATGGAGAATCCCTAGGCGAATCGAAATCAACTACCTGTAAGTGCCTAACGGCTAATTTGCTTTAATGATGAGAAACCGCTTAGGTAAACAAACAGCAGGTAACAACAATGGAGGCTGTCTGCTGCTGCTGCTGTCCCCATGCGGGCCTCCTGAAGGGGGTTGTCAAGAGGGCGGAGATGGGGGCTTTTGGCCAGCATTGTGAATGATAAAACCTGACACGGTGTGTGTGTGCGTGTGTACTTCATGCTTGATTGCAAATTCAATTAAAGTTTGCGCAGTTCTCGAGGCTCGACAGGCGGAGAAGCGGAGAGAATCGAGAGAAAACCCAAAGGGATAGAGACAACTGGCGAACGGGAAATCGCTTGACAGGGCACAAAAAGCGATTTATGAATTTGCGAAAGAGTACCAATTATAGAGCTGGTCAAGTTTTAGTCTAGTTTCTAGAGAGAAGAAAGAAAAAGTGGAAATTTGTGACCTTAAGAGCTAGAATTTAAAGGAAAATCCTATAAATATCTTTCAACAATGTAAATAAAATATTTAAAAATTAAATATAATCAAAGCCTCTTCTTCTTAACAAATTAATAGATTTTCAAACGTATTTCAAATATAGAAACCAAATATTATCCTAGAGCAACAAGGGTGACCTTTTATTACTAAATTCATAATTTTTCCATGACATTTTAACACTTGATTGAATGTAAAACACTATATAACCTTAGAACCAAACAAATAAATAAAATCCCGCGAAAAAAACCTCTCAATTGCTTTATAATTAGTCAAAATTGACCAAGACAAAAGAAACCCTTGATTAGTTTCCATTATTTTCTAGCACCATCTTCAATTACATTTAATGGCCATTTTTATAATAATTGGTATACCTTATTAACTACAAATACAGCATTATGCGAGCATGTTTTAATTTCCGTCTATCAATTTAACGATTTCTTTGTTTGAGTTGCCTGTTTGTGACGTTTTGTTTCCAAATGCCAGTTCCGCTTCCTAATAGAAATCCAAATCGAGCGGTTGAGTACCATAAACCCACATACATGCGAGTGAAAACAATTATTATTATTATTTTTATTATTATTTCAATCCCATCATCCCATGCAAACAGATTCCCCCCAAAGTACCCACAAATAGTCGTATTGTTGGTTCTGAATTGAATTTTTTTGCGCCTCATTGTTTACCTTTGTATTGAATTAAAAATCGCTTACAATGGCGGGGTGGCTGGACAACAATTGGCGGGTGGGAAAGTCAAGGTCATTATCTACTCGAGCTCATCTTGTTCCAATAAATTAAGCCCTCGCTTTTGCGGGAGATAGGGGGAGGAGTGTTCGTCAAGAGCTAATGCCAACATTCATAAATCTTACAGCCTCTCCTCGGATGATGATTCAACCATCAACTCCAAAAAAATACAAAATTAAAAAGATCCAAAACAAAAACATAAATAAGTACGAAAATAAAAGGCAAACAAATTTTCAAGCCGAGGCGGAACACAAAAATGCCTTTGTAATTTGCAATGCCTGACAGTATTTTTTCTTACTGCTTCTTTTTTAAGTATTTAAAAATCAGAGGCTTTTGAAGCTTTTGCTGCTGCTGTTGCATTCGTTGACTGAAAATTACGGGCAATTAATATTGGAGCGAGATAAATTGTTAGAGGCCCCGATGACTACCAACGATGTGTGTGTCTCACATGGCTAATTAGCAAGTTTACAAGTTGAATTCGGAGTTAAGGCCCTGAAGGTCATTGGGAATTTTTAGAAATGTGTCTTAAAGGGATTATAACTCGATTAAGAACGGTGTTTTATAAACAAAGTTGTAATGAATCTCTGCAAAATCTACACCAACAAGTGTTGCCTTAACATGTACCTAGAAAATCCTGTCAACATTTGCCTGCAACATTTTCTTTTGCTTTATGAATTGTTTATTTTAGGTTTTTCATAAATTTACACATTATAAACAACAATTTCCATTATTTCTCAGTCCGCCAAATTCTACAATAGCTTTACTAATTGTTTATTTATGTAACTTAAGACGCATTTCCCTAGCTTCCTACTTGTTTATTTATGTAACAAGTAATGCATTTCCCAGCTTGAAATTGTAACATTTTTCTGTAACAATTTATGGTTTATATTTAGCTACAAATATTTTTGCAATATTCAATAGCCAACTTTTCAGTAAAAATCACGTTCCTTACCAGCAAATTGTCTCCGTGTAGCGATAAGCAGGCATACTAAATCAATTTTGACCCATGAGCACATGCATGTGGAATTTCTATTTGGGCATTCGCTGGTTTCCACGGCCCAACCGACGACAACAAAACCCAAACTTAAGCACGGCCATAAAAGGCGCTGTTTGGCGAGCAATTACACTTATGGCAAGTACTTGTGCCATGGAAACTATCGCTCTGCCAATTGGAATAAATAGAGCCAAACAAACAGCACGTACTATGCTGATTTCAAACTCTGCTGGACACTGGACTGACTCTCCGTTAGACCAGAGGCTCTCAAGCATTTTGGGGTCAGGTGGAAATGTGGGTCAGTCCAGCTGGCGGCAATGTCATAAAGGAAGCCTGCGATAAGGTGGCCCAAAAGCTCAATGGGCGAACAGTTTCCGTTATCATTCAGTAGTCGCCGATTGTCATAAAAATATATATAGTATGAATGTAAATACATATGTATATCTAACCACTGGTGTTGTTGATTGCCCGCCTCCGCTCAACTCCTCTCTCTCTCTCTCTGTATAAAACACACAACTTAATGACGAACTTGGCACGATATTGTGACATTTCCATTCCAGACTCTTGTCTCGCTGTTCAAGGAACAAAACCTCATTATGAAATCTGGCATTTTATCACTAAATGTTTTGACGCCAAATGAGAAATGTTAAAGGCAAATTTGTAGACACTCCAAAAGCGTTCGATTGATACCCTGTGAATACGAAAAGTAGACAGATGCAATATACATATAAGCAGTAGCGAACAAGAGAGTATGAATACCATGAAAAGGAATCAAAAGAGAGGTCGCTATCTTTTCCACGTTTTGCCTGCAAGGTACAAGCATTAGCAAACGAGAGATTTAGCTGCAAATATTAAATGATGAAAGTTTTACTAAAGTAGGAAAATTAATTACTCAGAAATTTCAGCGATACTTATAAGTTAATATACCCTAGAAAACTATATATATCTAGGGTATCATCACACTACTATCAAAAAAGTAAACCAAACCAAACAAATTCATAACTCTGTCGCGAATTCAGTAAGCCAAGTCAGTTTGCTGTTAAGCTCTTTTCAAATCCCTCTGCCGAACTTGATGGAATGCATTAAAAATTATATTTATATTTGTTCTTTGTCTCCGCAGAAGTCACAATGTCCACGCCCACTTCCCCCAAGACACCCACACCGCCCACTTTGCCGCCGGGCGTGACCAAGACCTGTCACATAGTCAAGAGGCCCGATTTTGATGGCTACGGCTTCAATTTGCACTCGGAGAAGGTGAAACCAGGACAGTTTATTGGCAAGGTCGATGCCGATTCCCCGGCAGAGGCGGCTGGGCTGAAGGAGGGCGATCGCATTCTGGAGGTCAACGGAGTGTCCATTGGCAGCGAAACCCACAAGCAGGTGGTGGCCCGGATCAAAGCCATTGCGAATGAGGTTCGTTTGCTGCTGATCGATGTGGACGGCAAGGCCGTAGAGGTGAAATCCTCGTCTCCTCCAGCAGCTGCTAATGTTGCGGCCTGCAATGGAAATGGGAATGGTAATGGAGCCAGCCCGAACGGTTATGAGGGCACCAAGCAGGAGATGCCGGGAGCCAGTGCCAACATTAGCAGCATCAGCATGGTGAGCACCAAGCGATCCTCCAATGCCAGCAGCATCCAGAGCGGCAGCACTATGAACGCCTCCGATTTGGATGTGGTCGACAGGGGACTCCCGTCGCCTCCACCGCCCGTGGTTAGTCCTCTGCCCGTACAGCAGCACAACGGCAGCAAACCCTCCTCGCCAATCAATAACAACACACTGATGAGCACACCGCCGCCGCCATCCGCCACCGTGGCCGGGCTTAACAACAATGGTAGCGTCTATAACACCAACGGTAATGGCACCAATGGCATGACCACACCCATAACGCCACCTCCAGCGATGGGTGGCAATCGGGCGGGCAGCCTGAACTTGCCGCTGACAGCCGCCGAAATGCGTGCCAAGCTGGCCTCCAAGAAGAAGTACGACCCGAAGAACGAGAGTGTGGACCTCAAGAAGAAGTTCGACATTATCCAGAAGCTCTGAGACGAATGGAACACCATACTTGTTATAATGTCAGGATGAGGAGCTCTAGAGCTGGTTCTGTCAGGCACACACCACAAACAAACACACACACACAATATACAATATATGTTTAGCTAGTAGTACGCAGAGTCACTTATTAACTAAGCAAGTTTTTAATTATTACCCCCTAAGAGCAAAGAGCGAAGCGATGGAACGAACTAAAGGGCGGATGCAGCGGAGGATAGGCGCTTCCCCTTTGGAACATCAACCACAGACGACTTGAAACGTATTCATTCTTCTGCAAATTCAAATTGGCAATGTTATTGAGCGCTGCGGTTCATTGAACAACTTTCGTTGATTATGTACTTTGTTTTGCTTGTATTTCTGTGAATCAAATAAAGCAAAATGATAAAAGAAACAAGTGTTTTTTTTAATGGCAGCTGGGCAAACAGAGGGTAAAAATATGTATGTGCGGAACAAGTTTCTAAGCTGACATTTAACATTTAAATTGAAGTTCTCACTAGATTTTCGTCAAATTTGATGTTTTTATTCAAATCAACATCTTAGTTACGTTTTAGTATCAAAATATATATCATATCTGTTTAAATTACCAACTAGTTAACTTTTAAAGAGACCCGCCCATTAAATGTAAGCTTTTGTTTACCTAAGAGTGCAGCTCCTGTCGCTTGAGGTTGCAGAGAGCAGCGGCCACAATTATCATTTCATCCAGATAGCCCAGCAGCGACTTTTTCTGAATGGCCGAATGACCGAGTATTCGGAATTCCCGATAATTATCAATCATATCGCGCATTTGGGCCCGGCACGTCTGCTCTTGGACTTTCAGCGTGGGCAGTTGTATCGAGGGAGCTCTAGTCGAGGTGAGGGCGCCGTCCACCACGCATAGGGATTGCTGATTCGCCAGCTTGCCGCCCAATTGCTGCGCCTCAAACTTGCTAAGGGACCGCTTCGGTCCTTCCGCTGGCGGCTGAGAGTCAAGCTCATCCAAATCATATTCTGGTTCAGTTTTCCGGACACGCGGCACAGCCTTGCCTGGCTCTGCGCACAACGTCAGGTATTTGGGTATGGCATCGCGAAATTTACTGGCCTCAAACAGCTGAAGATCATCACAACGGCCGGGATAGGCACTGGAAACGTAGCTGATGACGCCTTGGGTGCGGAAGGAAGATATCATAAATTTAACAATCGCTGTGACTTTGAACTTTTATAGTTTCTGCCATTACCATTCGTATCGAAGCACATTATAAACTTGTAACTGCTGGAACTGTCCCATCGGATATCCTCGGCCACATCCGTTTCCACGCACTCGATCATCGAGCGCAGGTGCAGCAGATTCGCGCGGTATTCCAGCGGCGTGTGCTTGAGACGCTCATGATGATGACGTGCATCTGGCCAGCGGATCAACGGAGCCAAGCAGCGGGCCAGCTTGATCAGCGTGCGTTTGAAAAGCTCTTCCACATCCCATTCGCTCAGCTCAAAGGATTGCGCCAGCAAGCCAAAGGATTCGTTTTGACGCAGTTTCCTTAGGGTTATAAAGCAGTCAAGATGCGTGACATTGGCATTCCGGCAAATGAGACGCTTGAGCAGTGGCAAGTGCTCCCCCGCAACGCCCAAATGGAGCATTGTGGACTGTTCCATCAAGCCTAGGGTGAGACTACGCATGCTCCGCTGCGGCAGCGGAAGATTCCTTTTAATGAATACAGCTTGACGCACCGCGGAGGAGACTCTGGAGTCCGCCGACACAGTTGGCGTGCTTTGAACCGATGTTGTCCGGCTTGTACTCTGCGTAGATGTTGGCGATGCATTCGTAGAGGATGATGTGGAGACGCCTAAAGGGGGGACAAGTGCTTCTCGCGTCGTAGCTTTAATAATAGTGTTGGGAGGCAACGAACTGATTGCCACGCCGAGGCCTTGGGAGTCTCGCCTCGCCTGCCACTGCAGGGAGGATGAGCCACTGGCCTGTATCACATACTTTGGAGCCTTCGGCAGGGTGGCTGGAATAGAGAATACTTGTAAATGAGTTTCTTAGCGTTTCTCATGCTTTTGTCCCACTGCACCGGCTGCATTTATCGTTGAAGCTGCTCCCGTTGCCCCCAACGTAGTAGTCGTAGCTGCTCGCTTCATGCTGGGCCTTATGAGAGCCGGTATTTTATTGAGGACGATGCCATCCGAGGACACTCTTATAGTGGCATTTCGTGCCTCCAACTGCGGGTTTCCAACGATTGGTTTCTGTGCAGATAAATGGTAATTTAATTTCACAAAAATCTGCGACTGCACATTTTCCTAAACAGCTGTTCGAGCTGGGGCTCCTCTGTGCTTCGGTCTGGCAACGCCAAATGTCAACAAATCAGAAAAAATTGTTTATTGGCTTGTGCGGATTTTCACTTACACTTATTATTTGCTGGGGATCTATGGTTATTGGCTTTATAACCACGCCTGGCTGTAAGTCCACTAAGCCGCCTCCGGTTTTTTTGTATTTGGTTATAGTTACCGACATTTTAGTGGTTTTAAGTCGGATTTTTTTCGCGAAGGAATAAAAATATATCGATATTTTTCCTAGCCATGATACATTTATATCACGATATTACCGTTTTCTAAATATCGAAACTACGATATCTGTATTTGATATTTTGCGATATTTCTTGTCAATAATGTCAAAAGTATCGTTTTACACGACCGAGTTTTTTGACAACTGACAAAATTTGAAGCAGAAGACACGATCATTATTTGATGAATCGTCGTTGATCTTCGCCAAGTTATGACCAAAAAACTATTTAAGAAGTTCTCGTTTTTTAAGCCAAAAATAAACCCATTTTTTTCAA
Source organism: Drosophila nikananu (assembly GCA_008042635.1). NCBI lineage: Eukaryota > Metazoa > Arthropoda > Insecta > Diptera > Drosophilidae > Drosophila > Drosophila nikananu. The sequence goes on from VNJV01006820.1 coordinate 19,768, forward strand.
TAGGAATGCAGAAATGTTCTCCTTGAAGAACCAAGAAGGAAAAACCAAACCACACTGAAATTGGTTGAGTTTAAGCCAAGTTATGATCAAAAAACCATTGAAAAAGTTCTCGTTTTTTAAGCCAAAAATTTACCCATTTTTTTAATAAAAGGAAAGGGGTTACATCGTCAAAATTATCGAAAATTGGCCAAAATTTAGATATCGAGTTTTGAATGCAGAAATGTTCTCCTCGAAGAATCAAGATGGAAAAACCAAACCCCACTGAAATTGGTTGAGGCAAGTTATGATCAAAAAAGTTCTCGTTTTTTAAGCCAAAAATGTACCAATTTTTTGCAATAAAAGGAAAGGGGTTACATCGTCAAAATTGTCAAAAACTGACCAAAAATTAGATATCGAGTTTTGTATGCAGAAAAGTTCTCCTTGAAAAACCAAGAAGAAAAAACCAAGCCAGACTGAAATCGGTTCAGTTTAAGCAAAGCTAGGATCAAAAAACCACAGAAAAATTGCGAAATTTTTATACGGCATGGGTAGGATCCCGTAGACTTTTGTAAATACCCACCAGATTGTTAGGCTAGGAATCTAGTGGAATGTTAGCGTGAAGGCGCCAACTTTCAAAAGGAAGGCTCGCGCCAAAGCTTACACCATCGAAGTGCAATTAGGGGGATACTTGATGGGTAATTGCAGTAACTGATGTTGCAAAATGCAATTTGGCTATGCGCTACGTTTACGCTTTGCGTTTACTGCCTCACGAAAAGAAGGCCATTGCGCACTTGAAGTGGCGTTTTGTTTTTGAACTGTTACTGTTTTGTGTATATTACGGATGCACGCAGAAAAATTGAGGTGATTGGAGATGTCTTCGATCTTTTGGCAGATAAACTATTGAAAAATGCTAATCTTAGTCAGTTTTTTGTTTTCTTTTCTTGTGGTATCTTGTCGATGGATCACAGCCAATTTAAATTTAAAAACCTTTATTATTTTCCCATGTGTAGCCATTAATTTTTGGTTGGCAATATCAGTATTTGCTCCCCTCTCTCTTCTATTATGCTTGCCATTATGACGGGCCCCGCCATAATTGCGAAAATGTTGCCAAGTTTTGAACGAGTGTCTGCTTCCTGCAATTAATTTGGCAGCCCGATGACGCAATCGTCAATCCGATCGGATCGCTCCTTGCATAATGAACTGGCCAGAAGAATACCCACTGAGTGCGGACAGCAGTAAGTGGCAACTGGTTTTCTTTCATTTTCATCTCCATTTTCCGCCACGAGTGTTACGTGTTACGTGTTTTCTTGGCCATGGCTCGCTGCTCAATTTTCACTTTCACTTCCGCCCGCGCCCGGGCACGCTGTGCCCCGAAAGCCCATTAATTTTCGCGCTGTGCTTGTCAGTGTTTCTTTAGCTTATAATTTAAATAGAAATCGTAGGGTCTAACACAATGATAAAAGTACTAACACATTTGGCTTAAAACTGTTGCGGAAACCAATAAGTTTTTTTTTTTGGGGGGTTGTGGCTTCCGCAAGATCTCGACGGGAGTAGCGAGTTAGTTTGTCCTCTCACTGCTACTCCCTGGTGGTACTCCCTCTTCTGCTCTGGCTTCTTCTCCTCCTCCTCTCTACTTCCTTCTCCTAAACTTCCTTCTTCTCCTCCCGCTCGTGTCACCCGTTCAACGTCCAGCTCAACGTTGCTGCGCGGATGTATCTGAAAGATACAGATGGACTCGCTCGTTGCTTGTCGTGCGCTCTTCTTCCTCCCTGTTCGTTCTTCGTCATTGCTTCCTCCTCCTGCTGCTTCTTCATCTTCTTGTGCTCGCGTTCTGTGCTTCTGGCTTCGGTAAATCCCCGGAAGATCCTTAGTAGTGTCCATGGCCATGGCCATGGTACTCCTCGTGGTGGTCATCGTGATGCTCGTGCTCGTGGTGATGCTTGAAGATTGGCACCTCGACGTGGTACTTGTGTGGGACGGGAATCTCCTTGTGGATGGGCACCTTAACCTCCGAGTAGACGGGAATTGGCTTCTCGATGGGCACCCTCACTTCATAGGGCACGGGCTTCTCGACGGTGTACGGAACCTTCTTTTCCACGGTATAAGGCTGTGGCACAGGCACCTTCACATGCACAGGGTAGGGTTTCTCAACCTGGAATGGAAATGGAAGGACAAGTAATGGGTTAATTAGGGAGATTTAAATAAATATTGGGATCCTCTTTAATTGATCTCTACTCACCTCAACCTTGTAAGGCTTGTCGACTGGCACTTTCACCTCATAGGGCACCTTCTTCTCCACGACCACGGTGTATGGCTTCTCGACCTCCACATCGTATGGTTTTGGCACCTCCACATCATAGGGCTTCTCCACCTCATATTTGACCTCGTATGGGACCTTCTTGATCACCTCGTATGGCTTGGGAACTGGGACCTCAACCTTAACTTCATGTGGGACCTTCTTGATCACTTCGTAAGGCTGGGGAACCGGAACCTTGACCTCATAAGGGATTTTCTTAATGACCTCATACGGCTGGGGTACGTGAACCTTAACTTCGTAGGGCTTGTCAACTGGCACCTTCACCTCATAGGGGATCTTCTTGATCACCTCGTAAGGCTTAGGGACATGGACGGGCACCTTTACGTACTCCTTGACATGGACGGGCACCTTCTTCTCCACGATGTATGGCTGGGGCACATCCACTTTCACTTCATAAGGGATCTGTTGATGGGGAGTTTAGTATGTATTATTGACCAATTTTGATCAAGTTAAGGAAGTTATTTTAAGAGGTTCGAAAATATATACGGAAATCTTTTCGAAATGACTAATTTCAGAGTTACACTCACCTTCTTCTCGACGGTATAGGGAACATGCTTGGTTACGGTGTACGGAACCGGCACTTTCTTCTCAATTGTAACCGTCTTGATGTGCTCATGATGGTGCTCATGATGGGGCTGATAGTGGTGATAGTCGCCCAGATGGAGGCCCCTCTTCTCCACGGTCTTGCCATCGGCCTCGGCCTTCTTATTCTCCTCGACTGCTCCTCCAAAGTGGGCCAATGCCACGCACACGGCGAGACAAGGAAGTACGAACTGCAATGGAGGATACGGAGGCACAATTCACTCTCTATCTTTCAGATCTCAGATCATCACAAATTGGACACTTCAACTTTGGCCACTACTGTATATCCTCGGGAAGGGGCTGGACTTTGTGGATTTACCATTCGCATTGTTGAGCTGCTAATTCGACGTCTCACGGGGGAACAATTACTCCACGGTTGGCTGTGCTGCACGGGTAACGAGATCCAAGTTGGGACTGAATCGCTGAGCCGCTGCACTCGGCTTATATACACCGAAAAATTGGACTGTCTTGTCTTTCTATATCTCGCAACGGCGCAAGTCGACGGACAGACGGTGTGGCGCATTCGCAACTCTTTTGGTTGCCGTTTGTTGCCGCTGCCATTGCCTTTTGCCGTTGTTGTTGTTGTGTATTTTGGCTTAGTAATGAAAAGTCAGTCGGGGGAACGAACGTTGGTGTTATATGAAAACTTGTTTCGTTTTCGGTTTCAGCCAACATCAAACGGGGGGATGGCACGGCATGGCAGAAGGAGCTTGGGATTAACCGGGTCGATATCCTAAAGACAATAGCTAGGAAGTGGATGGAAATCTGTGGTGGTACACAGACCCACATAAAAGTCAGCGGGCGCTTTGACTTCAGCGGCTTACTCTACTTAGTTGCAGGCCAAAGCTTCCGTTTGGACCCACACCTGGCCTGGATATATGATATATACGATTGGAGATTCGAGAGGCTGGGACTGGGATTATGCAAATGCCTGGGGCTATTGACTTCGGCTCGAATGCGTTGCAAAGCCAACAGGCCGAAACCCCAAAAATGGCCAAAATCCGATACCCGCCGAGTGTGGTAAGTGGCAAGAGACAATAAGAAGGTTAAGCTGTAAGCACAATGCGTTTGGTTATTTGATATATTTTACATATTTGATCTCGGCTTATAGAGCTTTATGGGGTCATCCATATCATCGCAAGGCGGTGAGTGGGACCTCAAAAGATGTGCACATCGAAAAATATTCAAACTTTATATTAAGATCTCAATCTGCTTATATTATTTGCAATAAATTTTTTAAAAACTAAATTAGGCAATGAGGAAAATCGCTTAATTTTGGATAAGAGTCAGAATTAATTTGTTTAGAATTCTTAAGCCATTCTGACTTTGTAAATTGACGATTTTGATTTCTTGTAGTGCATTATTAGCTGGTTGACTGGCCTTTTATTTTGGCATCTTGTGTAGTCGCATTGGGTCAAACTATACATATATTTTTTGTCATGGGAATGGAGTAGGAGTAGCCACTAGACCCCGCAAACCCCTGACACATGGCTGCTGCTGCAACTGGCAATCCGATCCGTTTCAATCCGATCGTGATTGCTACCCCCGGGAGTATTGCCTGTGGGAACCCACGGCGGGATTCGGTGGCCACCGTCGCCGTTTCGGGGTGCACAGCACAGTTTGAATGTACATGTGAGCCGGAGTCGCGAGTGCGCATTATGTGATCTATGACTGACTGGCTGGCTGCCTGGTTGCCTGGAATTTTGTGCAATCACTGGCAGTCATTAAATTGAAAACATACTTAGCCGCGGAGTTGGCTATTTTAAAATCCATCGTGTGGCAATAGCAACAATTCGACTAAACACACACCAGCGACTAAAACAAAGCCAGATACACTTTTTTTTTTTATTTTCGCAAAAGCGCAAAAAGACTGAAAAAAAAAATACGAAAAACGACAGAGACGCGGAAGACAGGCCATAGCATTTACATGCCCATTCTATTTCATAATCAAATTTAGGCTCAGATTTTTTTTATTTCGTTGCCGCTAATTGCCCATTGTCCAGCTCGTGCCCCGTCCATTTTCCTTCCCGCTGCTTTTGAGCGCCTGGAAATTCGTTACTGCAATTCTTCGCAGCGATTAACGGCTCTTTCTGCCTGATTAACGGGTTCGCTAGTGCCCTCTCGCTTGCACTCGTCTAGCGCAGGCGCACACTGCATTTGGTCAACGACCTTCACTTGTTTTTTGGAGCGGCGTCTCACCTTCTCACTCTTTCTATACTCTTCTGTCCCGCCCAAATCTTCAGAGTTGGCACGTTCGCTTTATCTCCAAAAGAAGGGTAACAACGATGATGGCAACAACCTTGACCTAATCACAGTTTCTCTTGTTATCTCGCTTGTAACTCGGGGGATTTACAGCCAAAGCTCAAAATAAGATAGAGAGAAAGAGACTGGGCTGTGCGTGCGGGGTGTGATTAGATCTTAAGTGGCCATAATTGAACGGTCTCGAAAAAGCCAGCAATGAATGTGAAAGTGAATATCTCAATTCGTTTCTTATGCAACCTGCTTCCTTTAACCTCGTTTAGAGTGGTAAAGATTGCGCTGATTTGACTAATGGTGTTATCCTGGATAATTGAGATCTCTAAAAGACACCTGCTAGCCAATTAATTTGGCATTATTCCATTGAAAACTTGAATAAACAAACACGATTTTGAATCCAGATAACAAATCGCTATAAATGATATACTGGCCTATATAAACATAAAATTGCTTTAAATTGGGTGAATAAAACCGGGTCCTTGAAGTAGCCAAGGCTTAAACTGGTTAATGGCTTGCATAACCATTTATAGGCTTAATGCCAATCATGTCAAATTGGACTTTAAAGCGGGAAATGCGTTATAAAAAAGTCCAAACAAATTGCATTGCAACTTTTACGTGCTCAATGGTGCATATGTGTAGGTTTTTGAGTTATTTTTAAGCTACCAGGGGTATTAACGTTTGAAAGGGGAAATACAAATTAAAAGGAAATATTTGCTGACTTTCTTTCTGGGAGCGTTTATATTACAACAGTTTTTTGCTATATCAAATATAACAAATATTTAATAATATCTCTTAAAATCTGTAAAAGTAATAAATGTAAAATCATACTTTTCTTCTGGCTAGAAAAAATGCGCTTAACAGCAAAGCTCATCCCATAAGAGAAAATGTAATATAATTTGCTATTTATTTCAGAACTTTAAAAGCGATAGTGATAACGATATGCTGATCGATATAGGCTTATCGGTATAAGCCGTTTTAGTGTGCCCAGAACTTCTTCATTTATTAATTTAATTTTTTTTATGGCAAATTTCTAAGAAAAATATTCTTTTTTAATAAAGTAAATAAATTGATAAATAGCCAAATTTGTTTTGCAGCTTGTCAAAAAATATCATATAAAAATATCGCAATTTCGATAATTGGGCAAAAGAAAACAACGATATAAATATATTAGTTTAGAAAAATATCGATATATTGATATTTTCAACAACTAAAAAGAATCGGGCGTTTTAAAAAATTAATTTGTATCAAAATTAGGGGCCGCAATGCTATCAGATCACCTGTGAAAAGCTCAGCTGGCTAAAGTCTTCGCTGGTGAACAGGTTCAGGGCAGCGCGGACTTCCGCCGATAAGGATTGCGGTCAGCGTTTCCGCCAGAGAAAAATCGATTGAGTGATAACAGGCAGCGCTTACGCGTTTTTTTTAAGGCAGAGCTCTGGTGGAATTGAGTCCCCGACATGAATTTGGACTTTGCGAAGGTGTGCGGCAAGCACATAGGCGTCTACGAGGCCTACTACAAACAGGTGAGCGCGTCGGGGGAGCGGCCTTGGGTAGCCCAGGAAAGCCAGCAAAGCTCTGGAATCCTCCTCCGTCAACCACCAACCACCAACACCCACCCCCTATTGATTTTTGCAGATTGACCCCAAAGGCACCGGGGCGATTGAGGCCATGACGGCGGCCAAGTTTCTCAAGAAGTCGGGACTCAGCGACGTGGTCCTGAGCAGGATCTGGGACCTGTCCGATCCCAATGGCAAGGGCTTCCTGGACAAGCCGGGCTTCTTCGTGGCCCTAAAGCTGGTGTCACTATCGCAGGCGGGCCAGGTGGCCAATATGAACAACATTTATGTTGAAACTGCCAATCCGCCAAAGGTGGTGAGTAATCAGCGATTGCCGCCTGCCCAAAATGGGTAACTAATCTGTTTTGTGTCACATGACTCGCCGTCGCCAGGGTGAAATACCAAAAACGATGCCGTCTCGCATCCAGACGGTGCCCGTGTCCAGTGGCGGAGTTTCAAACGGGGACTGGTCCATCGGGGTGATCGATCGACTCAAGTACGAGCAGCTCTTCGAGTCTCTGAACCCGCACAACGGCATGCTCCCGGGCAACAAGGTGAAAGGCGTGCTGATGGACTCCAAGCTGCCGATGAACATCCTGGGCACCATTTGGGATTTAGCCGATCAGGACAAGGACGGCAACCTGGACAAGCACGAGTTCATTGTGGCCATGCATCTTGTCTACCAGACACTGCAAAAGCGCACCGTTCCCAGCGTGCTGCCGCCTGAGTTGAGGAAGCCTGGTGGCGCTGGACCACCTCCGCCCAAACCCGCCATGCCCCCACCACCGGCGGCGGCCGCCATGCCGCGTGCTCCCAGCGGCGAGGGATTCGGTGATGGTGGCTTCGTTGCTAATTTCCCCAAGGATATTGCACCGCCGGCGGCCATTCCACCGCTGCCAGTGGCCGTGCCACCCATGACGCGCATTCCCCCGGTGGGCGCTGTCAGCTCCCAGCCACTGATCCAAACAGATCCGCTGATACCCATTGGGGCTCCGCCCTCCGTGACGGCCAACGCCGACTGGGTGGTCACACCGGCGGAATTGAAGCGTTTTGAGGACATCTTCCGGCAGTCGGACCTTGACAAGGATGGTCTGGTCTCGGGGCTCGAGGTGAAGGACATTTTCATCAAGTCGGGTATACCTCAGCGCAGCCTGGCGGATATCTGGTGAGGATTGTGCGAAGGAAAGAGAGAGTACATACTAATTTGAGGGGCCTGTCATTTCAGGGCTCTGTGTGACACCAATCAATCGGGCAAGTTGACTGTGGAGCAGTTCGCCCTGGCCATGTGGTTCGTGGAGCGGAAGCAGCGCGGCGTTGATCCGCCGCATGTGCTCAACGCCAACATGGTGCCACCCTCGATGCGCGCCATTGTGTCCGGTGTGGATATGCAGCCGCAGGAGGTGAAGCCCACGTACTCTAATCCGGAGCTGGAGATGATATCCAAGGAGATCGAGGAGCTGGCACGTGAGCGGCGAGTTCTGGAGACGGAGATTGCCCAAAAGGAGGCGGATGTGCGCATCAAGAACGGCGAAGTGCGCAGTCTGCAGGTGGGTTTCATTCTCCTTTCCAAATAAAAGCGAAAGTTTCTAATAATAGTTCTGGATTCTTGAATAATAGAGCGAACTGGACACACTGACGGCCACGCTGAAGCAGCTGGAGAACCAGCGAGGAGAGGCCCAGAAGCGACTGGACGACCTTCAGGCTCAAGTAGTTATTTTGCATGAGAATCTGCGGGAATCTTTGCTTGCCTTGCCCTGGGTTTTACGTTTTATTTATTTAACTTTACACTTAAATTGCAACTTTGGTTTCCTTTCTTTATCATGTTCCCCAAATCAACCAACACTCTGTTAACAATTGGCTAAACCCATACTAAACTGGTGAATGCACTTACACTTACAATTACGAACCCATAAGGTTAGCCACAATACGGCCGTGCTGGCCAACGTAAGTCTTGACATAACGCGCACCAACGATCAGGTTTGTTTCAGTTCCTCATGATTTCTGTATATATTTTGCTTTGTGTTCCGTTTGTTATCGTTCCCGTTCATGTGATTTATGTTTATGTTGGCTTAAGTGTTGTGCGAAGTTATGGTTCTCCCTAGTCGTGTGCTCATCTCGAAGTACTCTCTCTTCCAGGTGACCAAGATACGCGACCAATGCCAGATGCAGGAAGAGACCATCAATGAGCAGGAGGGCGAGCTGAATGCCAAACGCTCGGAGCTGCAGAAGCTTAAGGATGAGGAAACGTCGCTGCAGAAAGAGTACGACGACAACAACCGGGAGCTATCTAAGCTCACCAAACACCTGCAAAACACTCAGCTGCAGATCAGCTCGGTAAGATGAACAAGTCACTTTCTACTGGACATCCTTTTACCCAAAACTATCTGCCTTAAAGGTACGTTCGATGGTCACCCAGCTGATGGAGACGCAGCGCCAGATGACCGACGCCTTGCTGATCTGCCGGGCTGCCATGGAGAACCAGAACGCGGAGCTAGTGTCTGAGTACCAGTTAAAGATCGAACCTGACTTTGACGAAGCTCGCAAGACGATGAACAAGGAGGTGGTAATGCCCACGGACGATCCCTTTGAGGAGAACAACAGCGGTGCGGCCAATCAGGCCACCAATGGCTTTGCCAGCGATCCCTTCTCTGGCCAGCAGCAGGTCAGCAAGCCGGCCATCTCCACGGGCTTTGATGACAGCTTCAACATGAGCTCTGGCTTTGACAGTGGCTTCGATGCCTTCAATCAGAGCGCAGCGGGCACAGGATTTGGACAGACGCAGCGGGATCCCTTCGGTTCGGATGCCTTTGCCGCTAATAAGAGCAACGCTATCACGCCAGAGGTGAGTCAAAACCGAGGTCTTATTCAAAGCTAATTAATAATGCGATTCCATCGTCTCAGCCGGGTAAGGATGACTTTGGCAGCGATCCGTTTGCGGCCCTGCATGCGCCCACTGGCCAGGGCCAGGTGCTCAGCCCCAACGCGCAAAAATCGGGTCCCCCACCCAGACCGGAGTCCCCTAGTCCAGCATTGCCGCCAAAGAAGTCCAAGGTGCCGCCACCGCGACCAGCGCCACCAAGAGCATCCCAGGTAATCGGGGAAAGCAAATACCAAGATGGAGAGAGAGACAGTAAACTAACCGAATCTCTGTTACAGCCCACAAGCGGATTCGGCGGCGGCGGTGGATTCGCTGACTTTGAGGACTTTGACAATAAGGTTGGTACTTCACAATTCAGTGTCCGCTGGGATCGGTGGTAATGCATGCGCCCCGGCACCCGGCACCCCTCCCAAAGTCTGTTTTATAATCCCTGGTTTTACGTTAACGATTATCACTAACATTTCCTAAGTTATTTTCGTAGAAATAAACCACTTGTGAAAGCACCCCCTGTCAAGTGCGTAGACCTTGAGTACTTTTTGATTTTGATTTTTAAGCTTATTGGTTTCTACCCCTCGTAGTGGTTAGTGCGGCACAGTGATCATATTTCAGCAACCAACCACAACTCACCCACCTTTCGTTCCCGTAGCTTATGGTAGCCCTGGCTTTTGGTGGCTGAAACTAACCGTCTCTCTCTCTCTCTCTGGTCTCTCATCTCTGCAATTCTCTATTTTCAGTGAACATCTTAAGATAACCCCATTCTATAAACGATATAAATATATATACCAAGTACTAACACACATACTCAGTTAATGAATGGCCTCCTCCTCTAGCAGCATAACGAAACAAATCAATTTGAGCGTACAAAGCTACTCGCAGCAGCATCATATTATATATCAGTCACGGTGCATGGTATATATGTAATTACTAGAGGACGCAGCAGCATTATCTATCGTTCATGCCTAATTAGCTAAATGTACTAAATCAATTCAATCGAAAACACTCAACCGACTCGAGAAAAAAGAAATCAATTTCAAGCGTTACGTATCGTGTTAAATAAATGTAGTCACAAATCGGAAGGAAACCCCAGACCCAACCCAAGCCCCTGGAGTTCTAATTCTAGTTCGATTTCCGACCCTTTGGGCAGTCTCAGTATTGTATTAACTTACTATAATTACTTACTAGTTTGTTTTTTGTGAGGGCGAGAACTCTGTCAGGAATTTAATGCAAGTTGTTTGTTGTTTCTGCATATGCGAATACTAAAGTTTAAAGCAATTATACAGCCATACTAAATATATATTAATATATTACCAGCATTTTGCACACACACATGCATGAACTGCCGCTGGAGTTCGGACTGCCTAGCTGCCTGTCCACAACTATTTACCGAACAAACAAAACCCATTAGCCATCACAGCTACGTAGCGTCATTAAGGCATTGCCCCAGTTGGGCAAGGAGCTCTCACGCAACTCCGACTATATCAAAGTACTCGTATGCATTAATATATGATTGTCAGACCTTGATTATTACCACACCGAAACTAACAAGCTTCCCATGCATTGATTTTACCGAGAATAACATATTCCGAGCATATAACATTAAATACATATATTATAGAGAGAACAAAGTTTTAGAGGGAAGCCTAACCGATAACAAAAAATGAATGTAACAAAAAACAAAAAATAACGTTTTGCATTATTAATAAAGAAATATCTATGTTCGACATCATTCAACGTACCACCTGCGACTTGTCTGGGTTCTGGTCTGAATGGACACAACCCCCATCCCTCATCCCTAGGTGGCTGCTTGAACGCTTTAGTTGACCTCGGTTTTGGTTTCGTTTCCCCCCTTTGGTTGTGTAATCTCTTGATTCCCGCGCTTAATTTGATTCTGTTTTAATTTAATTTCGTTTCATTTCAATTCTATTCCCCAACCACGACACAACATGACTCACCCACACACAGCTTCACAACATTCCAAGCACCACCACGCCCCAGCCCTCGTTATCACCAGCGCCACCGGTTCCCAACGCGATTCCATTTTCCTCTGGAGCGTCGCTGCTTGACAGCTTCTCGCTTTTTGATGATCCCGTCCAGAGGCGCAGCCAGGCTGCCAGCACGCCCACACCCACATCCACAGCCACCCTGCACCCATTACTCCCGTCATCATCATCATCCACGGCAGCTGCCTCAGCCCCAGCTGCGACCTCGGTATTAGCATCTGTATCAGCCTCAGCGGCGACGGCGGGATTGGGTGCCGTAACGCCAGGTAGCAATACCACCGCCCCCAGCTCAAATAATCAGCATTTGTCGCGTTCCAATACTCCGCTGCAGAGCTCGGCTCTGAGCCAGAGTCAGAGCAGAACGGGATCGGCCCTGGGATTGGGATCGAGCGTGTTCGATGCCTTTGGAGCGGCTAATAGCAGCAGCAGCAGCATCAGCCAGCCGGCGGCTACTCCTAGCCTCATCAGTGGACCCACCGACTTCAAGGATGATCCCTTCAAAGATTATCGCTACGAGGATCCCTTCAGCATCAAGGATCCCTTTGCGGACGATGATGAGGGTGATCTGGAAGGCCCAGGCAAGGGAGCCAGTCAGAAAAAGAGTTTTGCCGAAGACTTCAGTTCGGAGGGTGAGTAGAAACTGTCTTCATTTTCAAATATATGCCTCTAAAATGACCACCAAATCTGCAGATGAGATGGGATCCGCGACCAAGACCCTGAGTAATATAATGAACAACAATATCAGCAGTAAACCGAAGGCCCACACGCCCCTCCAGAACGATTTGCTGCAGCAGTTCGACGCCTTCAACCTAAACTCGAGTCCAGCGCCTTCGCACCACTCGAATACTTCTTCGCATCACTCCAGCTCCAAGCCCCACCACCAGAAGTCCCAGACAGCGCTGGACGCATTCGCTGATTTCGATGACTTTGCAGCAACGGCAGGAACAGGAATGGGAATTGGAACAGGAGCATCAACTGGCACCAAGAGCATAACCACTAGCAATACGAAACTCAACGATTCCTTCTTTGATGCATTTAATGACAACTTTGGTATGCACCAGAACTCAACAGCGGCATCCATGGAAACAGCAACCAAGCCCAGCGATCAAAAGGCTGCCTTTAATGACAATTTCGAGGATAACTTCAAGGCGGGAAATTCCACAAGCCAGCTGGACAATCATAACTTTGCAAAGTTCGATGCCTTCGAGGCGCACAACTTCTCGAGTGACTTTGGCAACACCTCCTTTGGCAAGGAGAAACAGAATGGGCACAACAAGGCCAAGAAAGAAACGAGCAAGGACAAGTTCGAGGCGGACTACTCGAAGCCAGAGAGTTTCGATGCCGACCTGGAGGAGGCGCTCAAGCGTAGCATGGTGGACAACTAGGGTGCGCTCTGGAATAACGATGTGATGGATGGATCGATCCACCGGGAAATCTCCGATGACACATGCAATGTTCACTCTCTCTCCCGCTATTCGCCCCCCGATCCGAACTGTAGTGTTAAGTGCTTCTTCGTTCTCGCTTCGATCAAATGGATAATCCAATACGATTACTTTTATTTTGTACTCATTTCTTTGTGCTCAAGGATCCCGGCGAATAGAGAGTTCCAGCGGAGCTACTGCTACAATCTATATACAGAATATATATATACTCGTAGAGCCTAATGCATATTACGATTTAACCTGTACCAAAACCCTATGAATAATAAACAAATGAAATAATAACATCATCTTAGCGAGAGGGTTACGGAGAGAGCGCCTCTCTACCCATGGTGCAATTAAGCAAGGTGCGAGAACCGCTCTCTTTTGAGTACGATAAACGGTTATTTTCCCCCAACACAGCTGATGGGGGCCACCTTCCTTAGTTGCACCGTGCTCTCACCCACACCAGACCCCACGTTGGACATGTGTGCGTGCCAATCGCAAACTAAAGCAAATGTCGCAGTTCTCGGTTTCATTTCTGTTTGAGAGTTTGTGGCGAGCGGTCATAGAAAAAACTGTGAGTTCAGTGGAAGTGAGCAAACCTACTAGCATTAAGTGTGATTGTGTGCGATTCTCCACGGGATGCTAGCCCCCCCACTATTAAAAACAAACCCACACACAGGCGCACAAATTGCTGCATTGGCACTATATAAAAACAATTTGCCGGCGAGTGTAAACACACACAGTCACGCACGCCTCGTGAGAGAGGCGCGATCCAGTAGATTGTGTGTGTGCCGCTAATTACATTTATTTAGTAAACTTAATTTCCAAGTTACGCGAATTGTGTGGAGCCAAGCGGGAGGGCGGAACGCTAACAGGGGCGGCTCGGAAAGAGGGCGGTACAGACCCGCTTTGCTGCTCCTTTGCCCTGCGGTGTTTGCAATGTATTAAGTGGCCTGCTTCCTGATAAGCAGCCCAGTTATCGTGCTATAGATCCGTGGGTTATCTGATATTTTTTTTGTGGGTGCAAGTGTCGGTGTCCGAGGTACTGTTGCCTTGCTGGTATATGTGTGTAGTCTGGCTCTGGGTGTGTGAGGTGCGGTCTGTGGTGCTCGGAGATCGGATCGAATCGCGCTTGTTGACACACTGTTTGCGGCGAGGGTAGCTCTTGGAGTTATTGCAGTACAGGGGCAGGCACAGTAAAGTACCCCTAAAAGTTCACTTTGAGCATATGGCTGGGCAGATCTCCCGGATCCTAATTGTATCTTTATATCTTCAAGGTTTTTTATGCATGAAATCGGACCACTCTGCAATTTAGTTTATTTCGAAATTTGTCTTTAAAGAATCGTCTAGCCTTGGATACAGTTTAAAAATAGTACCAACGATTAAATAGGGAATTGATTCCGGAAATTGTGAAATTGATAACAGAATCGTATGATTTGTCTTTAAACCTGTTTATCCCACGAATATTCCTGTTATAATTTGGACTTTGACCTCATCTAGAAAGCATTTTGTAGTATATCCTATATGTATAGTTGTTATAGGTATTATCCTATAAAATGAGGGAAAGCTGATCTAGTGTCAGCCGAAAATTACAAATCTATAAAAGAAAGTTATATTTTTTTTGTAGTTTCCAGGCCTGGCACTGTATTAGACCACATACAAATCATTATATTGCCGGCATAATTTGGCTTCTCAATTACGAATATAACTATTTCTTACATCATTTTATCCTCCAGTTCCCGTGATTCATCCACCATGTCGAAGCCAGCTTTGTATTACGCCACCCTAAGTCCCCCATCCCGTGCCGTTCTGCTCACGGCCAAGGCGATCGGGCTCGACCTTGAACTGAGGTAGGTTCCCACACTGACATCCCCATATCCACATCCACACACAGCGTTCAACTTAACTCAATTAACAACTGTCTCCACACGTACCCAGGCCAATTAACCTGCTAAAGGGTGAGCATCTGACTCCGGAATTCCTCAAGCTGAACCCCCAGCACACGATCCCGACGCTGATCGATGGCGAGGCCACGATCATTGATTCTCACGCCATCTGTGCCTACCTGGTGGAGAAGTACGGCAAGGAGCAGCAGCAGCTCTACCCCAAGGATTTGGTGCAGCGCGCCAATGTGGATGCCCGTCTCCACCTGGACTCCGGCCACCTGTTCGCCCGCCTGCGCTTTCTGTATGAGCCGATTCTTTACAATGGATCCACGGATTGCTCGATCGACAAGATCGCCTACGTCCAGAAGTGCTGGGAGATCCTAGAGGGCTTCCTTAAGGACCAGCCGTACCTGTGCGGCACCGAGCTGACCATCGCCGACTTCTGCGCCGTGGCGACCGTGACATCGGTGAACGAAGTAGCCATCATCGACGAGTTCAAATTCCCCAAGGTGAATGCCTGGCTGAAGCGTCTTGCCGAGCTGCCGTACTACCAGGAGATTAACGGCGACGGCGCCGAAGAGCTGAAGGCCATCTTCAAGGCTAAGCTGGCCGAGAATCGTGGCAAGTGAGCAGAGCACCAGTATCTCCTAATCTTATACACACACCCACACACTATATGTTATCCAAGAATAAAGAGCTCTAGTTTCGAAGTACGGTTATTGCGACTTTGATCGATCTTTTATTACGTGGACTTATCTTACATTTAGCAACAATATCTTAGAGGTAATGGAAACGGAAATCGCCTTGAGTGGGGACCGGGACCGAAACGCTAAAAGGCAGGGTG
The DNA here is from genome assembly GCA_008042635.1 of Drosophila nikananu. Lineage (NCBI taxonomy): Eukaryota > Metazoa > Arthropoda > Insecta > Diptera > Drosophilidae > Drosophila > Drosophila nikananu. The sequence goes on from VNJV01006820.1 coordinate 35,487, forward strand.
GCCGGAGAGTATCCCTCCCCGACCTCCAGCTGGAGCTGGACACTTACACAAACGCTGGCGGCGAGGGTGTTATGTTCTACAACATAGGCTCGTCGAAACTACAAGTATTGGTGTGGATAACTCGAACGGAAATTACAAAAATTGTCTACAATTACAATACATCAGCGCCTCCTAGACGGGATCGGGGGTCAATGAACGGGCACTTCAGTGGCGCTGCAGGCGTAAAAAATATATATATATGGATGTATATATGTGGGTAAACAGGCTATCACGACCCAGGCTCATGCATACGCTCCCTAACACACACGCATCTCTCATTCACACTCGCACACAGCGCGCCCATAGTCCGGATTCTAATCGCGGCGCAGCAGGAATCTCTTGATGCTCTCCGGCAGCGGCAGCTTGGTGATAGTGTTTGCCGTAAAGTGCTCCAGGATGACGTTGCGGCAGGCGCTCTGCAGGGACAAAACTGGCGGAGAGAAACAGCTGAGTATAAGAGGATGAAAGCTATCAATCAAAACGTTGCCACTTACTGCCCTCCAGCTGGATGATTCTTATCTGTTTGGTGGTGCCGTAAACGTCGATCACAACGAACAGGGGAGACCTGTTGAGCGGAATGTCACGAGAGACGGGGCCATGATCGACCCCGTTGATGATAAAGTGCAGCTCCCCCTTGGAGGCACTCTGCACCGTGGGCACGTAGATGATCCCAATGCGGGAGCCCCTGTCCGTGAGCAGGATGTCTGAGTCGTTGCCATTGCCGACTGACGGGCGCAGCAGTCTCTTTGGTAGCAGGCCGCGTGGCGATCGCACATGCGTCCCATCGCCCAAAAGGTTTCCTGGGAAATCAAGGATTAAGTGAGATTGAACTTTCCGGGAACTTGAAGGAGTTAACTAACTGTGTGGCTGGTCGACCGTCTCCGGCTCAATGATGTCGTTCGGCTCCTGGCGCTGGTTCATTTCAAACTTGGAGATCGGGTAGATCCAGCTGTTGCCCAGATTGGCCAAGTCAGGCAACGCAAAGTGCGGCAGGCCCTCGCTACTCGTGCGGATCACATTTGGGGTGAGTTCAGTGAGGCCCAGGCGCATGTGCCCCGACCAGCCGCGCTCGATCTTCTCGATCTCCACCAGGAAGATGTCGCCCGGCGCCAGCGGGCGCTCCGAGAAGGTCAACGCATCGGCGAAGCTGGCCCGGCGATAGGCGACGGTGGCGTCGTCGCCCAGCTGTATGTTGGAGCCATGGTACGGATGGAAGCGGCTTAACTGCCGCTTGCGGCTCATCGTGGCACCGCCGTCCAACAGCCACAGGGGTTCAACGTCGTCGTCCTCCTGCTGAGCGTCGGCGACGGCGACGGCGTCTCGTGGTGGTACGCGTTTGGCCGCCGCCGCCTGATCACTGTCCTCTTGCATGGGCAAGGTGCTCGATGCTCCGTTTGGACTTGATGGCTTGCGCCCGCACGTTGCTTATTTACCGTTTTCGAGTATTTTTATTTGTTTGACAACTTTGTTGTTCCTGACCAGGGCTGGAAAACGGCGCAGGACCCAACAGTGTTGAGAAATACCGCAAATCGTGCAACGGCTGGTTCAGTGTTGTTCACCGGTCGGTGATGTAACACAACAGCTGTTCGTGCGACTGCTCTGGATTTTACGAGACGAGAGATGTGAGTGAAACAATGCCAGAATGTGACTTAAAACCCTTACTATAGTTATCGGTTGTGTTTTCAGATGCGAGTACCCAGTGCCCTGTTTGCCGCCCGAGGCCGAGCGCCACAAAACGAGGCCGATGTGCCCTTCCAGGAGATTCTGCCGCTGCGGCTGAAAAATACGGTCAGCGGAAAGGCGGACTCCGGCAACGATGTGGCCTGCCTGCAGGAGATGGGCGTGCTGTTTGCCTGCCTGAAGGACAACGAGTTCGTGGAGAAGTACTGCCACAAGGAGATCAGCCAGTTCCAGAACTGCTACAAGTGCTACATGGACCGCAAGTTCGAGGCCAAAAAGACGGTCAACCAGGGCATCGTGCAGCCGGGCAGCAACCTCAACTACAAGCAGCTGAACAAGTACATGCGCCGCTACCCCAATCCCCTCTAGCTTCTAGCCTAGTTGAGTCCATTGAGTCGTTTATTAATACACTAAATATTTACAAAAACCCCTCTGTGAAATCGTCTCTGTGTTTGCGCTCTCCTTCTCAGTAGACTACATCGGCATCGCCCAAACCCGCCGAGGATTGGCTCACCGGCGAGGGCTGGCTCAGAACAAAGTTGGAGGACATGGCACGCAGGAACTGCGGATGGGCGTGCGAGTGCGGGTGCTGCTGTGGCTCGTACAGATCGGACAAGAGCGGCGGCTTCTCGCGCACGCGACTCAAAAGATCGGACATCTGTCGGGGCTTGGAGACACCGGGCGTGGGCAGGGCCAGGTTGATATGTAATGGATATCCGCCATGCTCCCAGGTGTCGGCCAGAATCTGCAGGCTGCGATTCGCCTCCAAGACGCGGGCACGCTGGAAATTAAGCCGCTCCTGCTGCAGCTCCGACCATTGATCCTGCAAGATGATCAAGAAGTTTAGCCACGAATGCTACTCAGGGAGGAGGCACTTACAAATCTGGTTCCCAGGCGACCGAAATACTTGATCTGCTCCTGAACGTTGAGCACCTGCTGCATGTACCAGTCACGCGCCTTCTCCACTCCATCCAGTCCGAAGAGCAGCAGCTCGCGCTGTTCCTCCAGCTGCTTCATACGCTTCAGCATGTTGTAGTCGATGCCGTGCTGGAGGGTGTGTCTTCGCGACTCCCGCCGCTTGCTGCTGGATTTCTTGGGCAAGGCGGGCACGGCTGCTAGACTCCAGTCTGTGGCCGAGGCTGAGGTGGACGAGGAGCCGCCATCCGCTGAGCCGCGATGCTCGAACTGCTCCCTAGACTGGGGCACCTTCGGTATCTTACCCGCATCCGCCATCAGGTTGAGCTGCCAGTTTTGCAGAGCATGGCGTATGTCGGCTTTACCCAAAACAGGTGGCGATGCTGTGGTCACCTGTCGCGGTGGCTTTGGCGGCGGTGCCGGCGAACTGTAGTCCATATCCGTCGAAAGATTCACCTGGGAACGGGGCCGCAGCTTGACCTCGCCCAAAGCCTGCTGCTGATTGCGAAGCAGACACAGCTTCAGGCCAGCGCAGAATCGTTCGAAGGAGAGAAGTCCGCTGGTGGGAGTGACTCGACGCAGTGAATTTAGCACGCCACGCGGTAATCCTTTGGAGCCATCGTCCTGCCAGCCCTTCTCGATGTCCGTGTAGCGCACATAGCCGCTCTGCTTGTCGTCGAGAATGTCGAATAGCTTCTTCATGGACAGCACAAACTGCTTTGGCAGGGCGTCCATGTCCAGGGACTGCGGCTGAGGCTGGGCCGCCAGGCTGGAATTGCCTCCTCCGCCTGCTCCAACGCCATCGCTGAGGCTGAGGTTGAGCAGACTGGTGCTGGTGATGTTCTGGCGGAGCATCTTGGGCTGCACAATGGAAAGTGGACGTGGGATTATTAATGTTTGTCCCACGCTTGGTCCCAATGCATAACTGAATATTCATGGGAGCTCATTTGCATCGCAGAGTCCAAAATGGAATGTGTGTGAATTTGGCACGCTTGGTTTTAAGATGAGGCATTTTGAGAGAACCGAAATGTGTCAAAACGATAGACTCAGGCGACAAACTCGGATTAAGACTGGACATTTTTTCGACTTGAAATTCTATGGGTTTGTTATTGCTTTTACTCATTATCAGGAGTTGTTTATGAATCAATTGTTGGATTTATCTATAAATTTGTTTCTAGAGTATTTTTGAACCTTAAAGAAGGTTGAGAAGAGTTCCAGTTTTTTACTAGTTATAATAATTGATTTATGTTTAGTATATGTAGTCAGTTTTAAGTAAAAACTGTTTATGATTTTTAATATCTTTATTAACAATTTACTCTAGACTTTGTTGCAGCTTTAAATATAAAATTCTAAGCTGCATCCTAAGCCTTTGCTACTCATGTTTTGTTTATAAACAAAGACTTAATCCCCGTCGAATTGGTTGACTTACCCAAGCTATGCGGAAATGTTACAACAACTCCTGAAATCCAAAACGAATCCAGTTCTTCCGAGCGGTTCTTTTGAGGCCGTTCGTCAAGGCTTCTGCGCCAGCTTTGCACCTATTTTGATGGCCTGCGCCGATGCCACCATCCAATCCAATCCAATCCGCTGTGTATGCAATGCAGCTTGGCACGGCACACGAAACACCCAAACCCAACCAACTGGTTATATTGACTGCACACTAGAGCCGCCGCTCGTGTCTTAAGACTCTCGAGCCTCGGGTCTCGCACGCATGCGCAACTTGCGCGACTGGTTTCTGTGGCTTTTTCGGTGGATCTTTCAGCGCGCGGAACCCACACACACAGATACACACGGGAGAGGTACGCCAGGAGGAGGCTCGCACTCGTACTGTGGCCTAGCCCAAGTCCCAGCAAAAGAGTGGAGCGAAGAGAGCAGCGTTAGCCCGATTTTAGGGAGAAATATTATGTTTATTAGTAGAAATTCAATGCGCTTGGCTTAATCAGTCGAAAGAGGGAGCTAATTGCCTAGGTTAATAATGTATCTGTGTTGCTGGAACTGCAAACTCTACGCGATCCGAGTTCTGAGTTCGAGAGGATCACTAGAATGAGCATTTCATCTCAATAGTTGTATGTATGTTTCTAGGTGCTAGGATTTAAACTTAAGCTACGGTTTCCGCTGATGCAGTTCGAGTAAAGCCTCACAAATCGGCCACCGACTTTCGGCGCACATACTTGGCAAAGTAATCCGGACGCCAGCACTTGCAGGAGCCGGGAATGAGGAACCAGTCGTAGTACAGACGCACCTGGAAGCAGCCCAGCTCATCGTTGCCATCGCAGTGGGCATCCGCGGCCGCTGGCGAGCCGGAGCCGCCCGAGGAGGTGCCATCGGAGGCGGTGGCCACGCCGGCTCGCTTCTGCAGATACTGCTGGTAGGCCTGGAAGTCCTGCACCGAGGGTGTCTGCGGAGTGGTCGAGCTGGTGGGCACTGTGTCCTCGGCATTCGGATAGAAGATCTCGGCCACAAGCAGTGAGACCCAGCGGGGCGATGACAGGCAGCCGCCGTCCAGGTAGTGACAGCGCGCCTGGATGCAGCGTGTCACCTCCACCGTCTGGGTGAAGTAGCCCTCGTAGGGTATCTGCACCACATAGCGCCAGGCTCCCTGATAATTCTTGGCAAAGACGGGCGTGGCGTACTCCACCTTGGCGGGACAGGGCGTGGGCGGACCCTCGTACCGAATGGGACCCACTTCCTCGCGACGCTCTGCCGTGGGTGTGGCCGGGGCAGAGCCACCAGTGTCTCCCTGGATGGCCCTGTACAAGGTGCAGAATCTGTTGGAGAAATATTGAGATTATTGAGCTGAGGTGAAAGAAGTTGGAGGAAATTCTTCTGATTCCAGTTTCTTGATTTTTAATGGGCAAAGAAATATTAATATTCATGTGGAATTCAATGGAAAGTGAAATGGCAACCTAGTTTTCTTTCTTGCTGAGTGGTAAATTGTTTGTTTTCAATATTGTGATTAATAGCTGACCTCATTAAGAGGTCTTTCTAGCGGGAAATTAAAGAATCCAAAATATAATTAATTCCAAGGTTAATATCCGCATAAAAACCTTACAAGTTCTACTATCCCCCCTCGATATTACATATTTATCCCAAGTCTCAACTTACACTCCACCGCCATCGCAGAACTTTCGTGGCTTCCGCTCCTCGGCTGCTCGGCGCTGCTGTTGCTCCCGCTGATGATGATGCTGGTGCTGGTCCTCCTCGTCCAAGGCCGGATCGAAGTAGCTGTACTCGTTGGTTTCTATGCCATCCGGTTGACTGCGTCGAACCCTCGTGGATCCTCCAGCCGGATAAGGCCGATCGATATTGTTGCTGTCCAGCTGCTCCACGGGATCATCGCGTATGATCTGCGTGACCTTAGGCAGGGTGTCGTCGGCCTTGAGAACGGGCAGAGTCTTGGAGAGGAACTTCAGCGTTTGATTACGGATGAGTTCACTGCAGATGCGATGCATTAGAGTAAAATAATAACCCTTGAGAAAGCCCCCAAAAACACTTACAAGGGATACGGCTCGCCAAGAACGCTCTGACCCAGCGGATTCTTGGGTATCTGGCCCTTGTTCAGATCCCCGCAGATGTTGTGCACCGACACCGCTGACTTCTTGCCGGCGGCCACATCCTTGCAGTCGGCATTTACATAGGTGTACGGTGGCAGCCTGACCTTGGGCGGCACTGCATTGGGGGACTCCACGAAGGCATAGTAACCCTCCGGTGGCTGCTCCTCGCCTCCATAGTCCGACGTCGACTGTTGTTGCGGCTGCTGCTGCTGCTGGGGCTGGGCTCGAGCCAACTGGGCCAACAGCAGAAAGCTGAGAATTTTCTACAAAAACAGGGGGGAGAAAAGACAAAAGATGGTCACGGTGGTGGAATGTCTTGGACCTGCCGAAGGTCTGGCCGCGCACATGAGTCAGATTAATTGCCCGCATGAATGGCCAGGCATTGTCCGGATGCCGGAGAAAGAAGCGATCTCTTTTTGGACGCCAGACACTTTTGGTTGTTTTGTTGTTTGGCGAAAGCGCGAAAGTTTCCGAGTTTCTGTTTCTGTTGCTGTGAAGATAAACAAACGCAGCAACTGAAACCGAGTCGCCACTTTTGCATCTCTCGGCTCACTTGACCATTAATTGTTCGTCGGAACTTTCCCTGAAATTCTGGGCGAACGAAAACCCCAACGAAATCAAAAGTACCCCCCCGACGCGCTCGGCTATTCAGGTCAAGTGGCGCAGCTTGGTGGGCGGATGCAGTGCGGCCGCCGAGGCTGAGGAATTTCTCTCTCTTTCTGTCGGGACTCGTGACATGGTTCACAGCGCAATTTGAATACGCCGCCGAATGAAATCCGAAATTGGGTCACTTGGCGGAGCTTGTTCTTTTGTCTTTTCCCTTCTAATGGGGCCCAAAAAAACACACACAAAACTAGTTTGCCCTGCTCCCAAAAACAGAGGTGATCCCAATTTGCATAGGCAAATATTGGTAGCCCAATTGCAGATTGGAAACCTGGCCAACGGCTGAGCTGGGAGCTGGCTATTCTTGGCCAGAATAGAACTCGTTGCGTGCCACACACCACCACCAAGGCTAACGGGAAAGTTGCTCTGCTCCAGCGGAACGTTAGGCTGCTCCACAGTTAGCTTAATTCATTAGCATGCTCCAGAATCGTACGGAATCGGAATCGGGTTCGGGTTCGGGTTCCCAGCCAGCTCTCTAGTGGGTAACGTAACGGTAGTAAAGAGTGGGCCGTGATCTCTCGGTTCTCGGTTCGCCAATGTTAGCGCATTGCAAAACAAAAGACTTGGGCAACGAACTTGCCTCACGAGTCGTCGGCACTTAGCACACCCGTAATGATGACATACCAGCACCAGGCGATAATCCATCTCCGCTCCTCTCCTCTCACGCACACACAGCACTCGGCACTTTTCTTCTGGGTTCTTCTTCTAGCTCTTCGGCTCGGGGACTTGGCCTTCTTCCGTTCTCCTTTCGAACCGTTCGCAGTGATCAGAGTCAAAGGCAAGCGCAGAGAACCAGACGCGTCAAGTGCAGCAACTGAACTGAGACACCAACCGAATCGCTGCAGACGTTGAACCTCCGCAGAGGTCTGCTTTTAAGCCGTGGTCAACTGTTCCAGAGCGTGCAGAACGTTGGCGTTGAGAAAGTGGAAAGAAAGAAAGCTCTACCTTGAATTTTGCATAGCCGAAGAGAGAGTCGAGCTTGAAGCTGGCTTCGGTGATTCAAGGCATACTTTCGGGTGAAATTCGCTGGTATGGAAGTGGTGTAAAATTACTAGAAATCGCCGGAAGTCATGTAAAATCCAGCGGGGTATATTAAAATAATTAAAAGGAATTATAGATCATTTGAAACTGTTCCTTAAAACATCGAAATATATACATTTTCCTTTAAAAAGTGTAACTGGGTTAAAAGCATGCACAACAAAAAGAAACTTACCCAAACTTTGTTTACCATTGCACTCTGTAATATATTTTTATTAAATAAATAACATTTTAATGGCGAATCGGAAAAACTCTATTTTATTTTTAACAATCACTGGCTTTTTTGGTCATCTTATGCAACTCTACTATCTGAAATATTCGCATTCTTTAAGTCAATATAGATTTATTGAACAATATTTCGTTATGAAATTTTTTTTTTGCATAAATCAACGTTTAAAAAACCCATAACTAAGTCAAAAATGCATTAATTTTAGTTCGGAGAGCTGTTTTATGCTAGGTTTTATTTGGCTAATAAATCTGCATAGTCAGTTTAAAATTTAAAAAAATTAAAATTTTTGACAATTTTAACGATGTAACCCCTTAAAAAATTATGAAAATATGTGAAAATTTTTATTTCCCAAAAACATAGCTAGATGAATTCTCCTGCTGATACTGATCAAGAATATATATGATTTATAGGGTCGGAAATGACTCCTTCACATTATAATGCCCTAAAAGCGTATTAAAATATGTCCTGTGGTTAAAACTTGTAAAACTTTTTACTGAAGTATAAATATAATATAGATCAATATCGATATAGATCACATATAGAGAAGAAAAGCCTGCTAATGATAAACTTAATTATTTAAATTTTAAAGACCTTAATATGTCCCAGTTTAGATAAAAATTTCGGTCTATCGTAAAATATACGAAAAAAATACATTTAAATAATATCTCCACCATTAAAAAATACTCTCACCATATAAATTAAGTTTCCCCCTGCTCCTTACTTTATAATTTCACCCATTTAAAAATCATTTTTCATATCCAACAACTTCACGTTTATTTACGAATACACTGTGAACATTTTACACGGTAATAAAGTTCCTTCTCTCTGCAGAAAACAATGTCGTAGAGTCTTTATCAATAAAATGTGTTTTGGTGTAATGCTTTCTTCTACATGTAGAATACATTATTCATAAAGTAATATATATATATATATACTATATATGTGTATATATCTTTTTGTTTGTATATATAGATCCGCATTATAGACGCCCCCACAAAACGCAGCCAGACATCGAATCGAAAGAAGATCTCATCTGCAGTTGTGCCAGAATTGTATATGTGGTTGTGGAAAAGTTACACGATTTTAGCAAATAGATTAAATATATATATATATAAAGAAATCAAGTAATTAAAGAGAATATACATAGGTTCTAGGTTCTAGGTCTATAACTATCCGCATAGATTGTAGTCAGAAACTTGGTTTCGTGTACAAAAAACTAAACTTAGGTATGCCAAGCACTTCATCGTTACGTCAGAAATGGTATTTGAGAACTATACAAAAGGGGGGTAGAATAGAAGCTGGTGGAACGGGGGAACTAAATCAAATAAAATTGTACTTCTTCTTCACGGTTTTGGCTCAATAAATATCAAAGTAATGTGTCCATGTATTCGTTAAGGGAAATAAACAAAACGCATCCTCGTCGAATAAATAATCTTGTGGCTTACGGCTACGGTAACGGGCTCCTCCTCCTGCCTTACTACTCAAGTTTCCTCTCAACTTTTCAAACTTAATGCAATATTGCAACTATCGTATATACGAGTACGTATCTTAAAAGTAAACAGAGTTGTATAACATCTTCTCCTTCGCTCGCGAAATATCATATAAAGTAAACTTTAGGCTTATAGCTATATAGTGCGTTTGTGTATGTTATGTTTCGGTTTCGGTATCGTTTTTATGTCCGCATCATAATATCGCATCTAATTCTTGGGTGAAACGGTGATGAGTTTGTGTGGAGTCACCGGGGAAATCTGTAACAGAAGATGTTTCATTTAATTCAAAAATCTTTCACTCAATTTGTAGTTCTTGAACTTACCCATAGGGACCTGCCCATGTATGAATCATCGTCATCTTCTATGAGTCCCGCCGGGTGACGGTGGCCTTGCTGGTCGATCAACAGCAGCGTGTCCTTGCTGCATGTGTTGGCCGTCTTGCGCAGCAGCGATGACAGCGTCTCCGTGTAGTTGGAGCTCGTGGAGAAGGAATGTCGCAGACTTAGCTGCTGCTGGTGGTGTGTGGCATTCTCCACCGCTGATACGCTGCTCCTGGATCCCTGCCAGTTGTGATTCTGCAACACTTGCCGTGACAGCTGCAGGCTGGAGGAGAGCTGCGGCGTATTGCCGTTGCCATTGAACATGGCCGAGGGCGTGCTCATATGGCCGTTGAACTTATTTTGTAACGTGGACGCGGCCGTCACCGAGGTGCTCAGCGATCTCGGCGAGGAGCGCGACGAGAGCGAGCTTTGGGAGGAGGAGGAGCTTGAGGAGGAGCTCACATGACCATTAGTCTTGGCCTCGGCGGTTAGTTCGCTCTCAACGGGGGCTTCGGATATCATGGCCTCTTTCGGTTCGGGTTCCTCCTTCCTCTTCTCCTCCACCTCCACCAAATCGGAGCAATCCTCGTCCATGGCAAATATGGGAGTGGCTTCTTCTACGGCCAACGCTTGGAGTTCATCCTTGGCTGCTGCTACTGCTGAAACTGCCTCGGTTTTGCTGGTCTCGCTTAGGCTGGTATCCACATCGGCATCGGCAAAGGCGATTTCTTCAATGTTGAGCTCATGAATAGCCTCCGAAGGCTTCTCCTGGGCAGCTGTCGTGGATTCTTCGATAACTGAAATAAAGAAAAATCATTAGCTTAAAGGGTATTCAATATATTCTAAGTTTTATTCTTACCTTCATCCCTTTCCTTGCAGATTTTGGGTATATCCACCGGCTTGGATTGAGCCTTCTCAGCCACAGCTGCCGCTGGCGTTTCGGTGGCCTCGGTGGGGCCTTCCAACTTCACTGGCTCCTTCTCCTTGCCCGAAGTTGAGGAGGCCGATGACGAGGACGCTGGTGCTATACGCGACACCCAGTGATCACCGGAATTTGAGCTGGAGCCGGAACACTCGCCGGCATCCACACTGCGACGCTGATAGAACAGCATGTAGGCCTCGTTGTTAATGATGTCCTGCTCGATGGCGTCCTCGGGCACCTTGCTCACTCGGGTGTCATCGAACTTGTACCACTGGCGATCGTAGGGATTCTTGCAGGCGGCCGTGTAGTGACCTGTCTCCAGGGTATCGCCCTGGTGGTAGCACACGGCATACAGATCGTAGCGCGTGTCCTTCGGCTCGCAGCGCGAGTTCAGAGTGGAGGAGCGCGAGTCGCCGGAGCGGCCACGCTTCCAGGGATTCGAGCCAAGGCCAAGGCCCAGTCCCGCTCCAATTCCCAGCGAACTGCTGGCGCTTTCATGGACGCCGCGCGCCAAATGCGGCGACATATCGAAGGCGGTAAGCGGAAACTTGACCATGGTGGTCAGCTTGGCCGCCTGGGGACCTTTGGCCTGGTGCTGACGAAACCGCTTGAAGTGCACCACCAGGATATCCGGCAGTGACCACAGGCCCAATGTCTTCACCACAGGCAAGTACTGCTGGCAATGCGGGCAACGCCAGGCGTCCTCGGCACTCAGCGTCTCCGCCTTGGTGTAGTGCTCCAGGCATTGCTCCAGGGTCAGTGAGGCAGTGTCGCTCGGTTTGCTGGCACTCAGCCTGGCCACGCTCTCGTGCTCCACAATGGCCTCTTCAACGTCCTGCTGTTTGCTCACGAAGTGCTCCTCGGGGGAGCTCCACTCAAGCAGCAGCTTGATGTGCTGCGGTCCCGCCTCCGAGGAGAGCACCGACAGCGCCATGTCGATCATTTCGGTGAGCAGCGGATGCTCCACCTGCTCCAGATAGGTGTCCGGATCGGCGGAGGGGTCCTGCAGGCGTATCCTGAACATCTCAGCCAGCGGCGTGGCGTAGGAAAAGACCTCCGGCTTGAGCAGCGGCGCCATTTCGCGTAGCATCCGCTTTTGCAGGTCCTGGTAGGAGCAATCACGCGGCGCCTTCATGCTGAATGGGGCGCCAAAGCGCGTGATATCCTTGCCGTCCTTCGCTCGGTATACGTTGGCCACTAGGAGGAGCAGGTCGGCCTGCGATTGAGCTGCGGCAGCTGGGGCAGGAGTAACTGCCGCTGCGGAAGCTGGTTTATCCGACGTCTCGGCCGGAGTAGAAGAGGACTTGGGAGTCGGCGTCGCCTCCGGCACCTCGATGCAGTAGATGGTCTCAATGCTGCCCAGTGTCTCCACCGGTTGTGTGTCGTAAAAGACGCGCGTGAATCCCTCGGCGTTCAGATCCACCAGCACCATGCGAGCTCCATCGATGCCCGTGTCCGTCTGCAACTGCTCCCGCAGGGCCACAATCGGCGATCCGGCTGGCACTCGCAGGCCCATCCGCACCTGGCGCGGCACTTGCTTCATGTACACCACCGTGACGAAGATCGTTTGCTGCGTGAGCTGCGGCAGCTGCACGGAGATGCAGTGGAAGGGATCGAATGTGTTGGACTGCTTCTCACAGCGCGGGCAGGTGAGCGAGGAGCGGAATTGGGCCTGGAACACGGCCTGGACGAAGCTGTTGTTGCACCGTATATGATTGGCCAGCGTCTCGGCGGCGATTACCTCGTCCGAGCGTCCATACGAGTTCTGCGCAGAACAGGGAAGAGAATGCGTTAGGCGCGATCTTGGTATCCAACTTGGTATAGTGCCCACCTTGAGGCTCTTGTAGCGCCGCTTGCTGGCCGTGTTGAGGTCCTCGTGCACCTTGTCCAGCAGCCAGAAGAGGAACTCCTGGGCATCGTGCTGCGTGGAACTGCGAAACTGGGTGCCATAGCGATCCACCACGGCCTTGAAGCTGGTGCTGTGGTCGCTCTCGTTCTTGCAGGTCCACAAAGCCTTCAGCACGTTGGCCAGCTGCTCGGTGAGCTCACCCTTGGTGCCGAACTTGCGTGAGTTGATCTTGTTGCGTCGCTTGAGGTCAGCCTGAAAGGAGAGAGAGAGGAATTAGAGATTAGTTAGAAGTCTTTTAAGGTATCAAATGATCTTTGTTCTTACCTTGTACTGGTCTAGGACAAAGTACTCGGCCAGAATGTCCGTGTGGCTGAGACACTGCAGCACCGCGTTCATGAAGCATGTATTGCCATGGTTCTTCAGTCCCATCACACCGGGCGTCTGGTCCGGCGGCCACTGATAGCCGCCAATTGGTGGCACTCGCTCCCCACTGCCAGGTGCTGCTCCCGCTGCTGCTCCTCCATTCGCTGTAGATCCCTGACCATGTTTGTTCGCCTGCGGGAAAATGTGGGGAGAGTGTGTTTTAGTCGCTGGGGAGTACAAATTGCCTGCTCAAGAAACTCGTTTCCAGATCACACCAGAGTGCAGCGGAGTGGAGTCAATTGGCTATTGGGTTTCAATTTCGTTGCCAATTAAAAATGGTTTAGCGCTGGCTCGCCGACATCAATTTGCGATAAATGAAGAAATGAATTTAGAAAACAAGCCGCAAAAAGGAAAGGCCTGTCTGTCGGTCGAACAACAAAATACTCTTTTCATAATATGTAAATAATAATCGTTTAGCGTATTAATATGATATGCAGATGAGTCAAAAGATTTCCGCGAATTCTTCAGCTATTTACTATATATATTTAATGAACCAATTAGGAGTTCACGTAGTGAATAGCGAGGGGTCTAAGGAGATGGGTAAACCTGGCTGGGGTGTGTTTGGGTTTGGGTTCAATCGTCTGGAAAATTTCGGTGTTAATCACCAAAGAAATCGAAATTGGTTAAGTAGGAATCTCTTGCTGGAGGTGTGTCTGCCAAAAGAAATTCCTCTAAAGTACCAACAAAAATTTTCCATAAAACAAAATAAAAGCAAGCACTGATCTCTTTCCAGTCAGTTTCCTACAAAAGCAAAGCAAAGAAATATTAATAAAAATACAATACAGCTTTTGGTGGTTGCCCAGTGCAATCTCTTGGCCTTTGTGCAACTGGAGCGGCATCCAACTATGAATTTACGATATTATAAACACGCTCTGGAACACACACACGAGTGCCTTAACGGGCTCCGCGCGTTGCGTTTAGCAATGAAATTTTGTGGATTATGAAATTGGCAGCCGCAAAAAGCGAGCGCTGGAGGTCACTCTTTTGTCGGTTTGCAAGGGCGGTCAATGCTAAGTGGGCTTATGTACACATTTTCCCGATTTCCCTAGGAAATGCAGCAAGAAAATATGGTGACGAAAGCGGACAAAAGATGAGTAAGCCCTGGGGGCAAAAAAAAAGAGGTAACGTCATCGTTCGCGCGAATCGATGCCAGCTGAGAGATATACGATAAATACAAAGAAATACAAATCAAACAAAAACCTAGCAAATAATGGATTCAATAGAGCCAAAGACAACTACAAAACAAAAAAAGTGGGCAAAACAAGAGACCGAAAGAAGCGCAAATCGAACACAAAAGCTGGTTTTTTGAAAGCGAAAACCCACGGAAGAAGATAGAAAACAAAAAGCCCAATAACTGGCAAAGAAATCAGCAAACGGCCAATGGTAAATTGGCCAAAAGGGAAATAAATCTATGTGTGGGCAGGGCAACGATGATGATCATCATAACACGACCAGGAGGCTAGGCTCTAGCCCACTGATTAGGATTTCGGGTACCTCTTTTCTGCGCCAGCATCCGGTGTAGAATGGCACGATATCTATGAAGGCGATGCGGTTGGCGGGCGAGTTGTGCTCCTCCGACTAAGACGAAGATGCGGCAGTCCGGATGCAGGAGGTGGAGAGATAGAGAGAGAGAAAGAGGAGTGTTCAGTTAGCTGGGGGGGTTCGTCTCCAGGTGACAGTTAACACAGATATTCGTTGCAGCACAAAAGTTCCCAAGACATTAGCCGGGATTTCGTTGTCTCATTCGCTTAAGCTTAGTGACACCAACCATGACAAACCCCAAACCCATTCCCATTACCAGTCCCCCCTCCCAGCTCAGACTCTCCATTGGAGGAGACATCGTCTTTGGGTAATTGTTGCTTTTGTTGGCCAAGCAAAATTGACATTGAACTGACGTTGACTGCATCGAGAACAAATGCCATTTGTATTGTATTGTTCTCCCCTAGGTTGGGGGAGTGAGTGAGTGAGAGACCATAGGTTGGGGGAGTGAGTGAGTGAGTGACCATATTGAATGGCGGCCAAGTGCCTGCCCTCAAGTGGTTTCCCCCTCTTTTTGACAATAGCAAGATGCCCTGCAAAGGGCACGAACTTGGCTCTTACCACGCTCTACGTTCTCCTCCCGAAAAACTTAAGTTTAAAGCCCCCTTACCTTGGTTGGCCCAAAAGCTGATTTGCTTAATAATTAAGAGGCGCCGCCGCTGAGCTAAGCTAAAAGGGTTCCAAATTTAAGCAGCTCAGCTCAGCTCATTAGAGACAAACTCAATTAAAATGGGCCCGACCATGAGGTAAGCTGAGCCCAAGTCGCGGATTAAAATGACACAAAAAACAAGCAGGAGAAGAGGGGTTTGCTCCAGGTTCCTCCAGCAAAGCCTCAATGAATAAATTGGTGTGGAATTTCTGAACCAACGCATGTTCAGATCTCGCTTCTATCTATATATATATGGTGTATATATATATCTGCGCTGACCTAATCGCGGTGGTCAGACCGCTAAGCGAAACATTTCTCACACAGCTGGAGACGTCGGCGGAGCAGCAGACTTCGAGACGTTGCGCATACGCCGCGTTCGCCGGCCTTTCATTCTACATTTCTACACACACATTTTCCCCAGGCTTTCGGGCTGGTTAATTGAGCCAGAAACCCGGAGAGGCATAGAATACTCGGGCGGCCAGGCCACTTGTCTCAATTTGCGCCGGGCAATTTTATCATCATCGTCATTATTATTTATAAATTTAAGCAAATTTCTCCGCCTTTTGTTTGTATACGCGGCAAGCGGCGGCAGCCCCAAGTGGCCCCAAAAATGTTATTTCTTTATGTATCAAGTGTCGCCCCCTCGTGCAATGTCGGCTAGCAGCTAGTCCATCCATCCCCCAGGCTTTGTTTACATTAACGTATTCCGCTTAACTTGATGTATCGAATTATTATGCCCGCTTCTCGAATTCTTGCTGGCTTTTTTCCTCTTTTTTTCGCTTTTCAGGCGGCAGCAAAAATTCCATTGCTCGGTGTGTTTATGCGGCCAGAGAGCTCTTGTGATAAGCCCAGCGGACCAGATAACTTATAAATACAAATACAACACTGCACTGCACTCCAGGTATTTGCTTTTGTCTTTTTACGTAATAGCAAGCGGCACTGGATGCAGATACCTACTATGTATCTGTATCTATAACTCGCCGCTGTTACGCTTACGTTTTATTAAATAATTGTAAATAATTGAAGATAATTGCTGGCGACACGAGGCTGTTATTACCGCCAAGAGATCTTGGCCAGGGCATGAATGAAATTTGAAAACAATGAGAGATTGAGTCGGGTTCGAGTTCGGTTTCGGTATGGAGAGCATTCTAAAAGCGATTGTGGTGCCAAACCAGAGTTCTCCTACCGGTTGGACGGCATTTCATTAATGGGTTAATCAAGCAGACTATTATTAGAGCTCCCTCTATATATATACATCATTTATATGATTCGCATTATCGCCAACCATTCGTCAATCGTGATCACGTGACACCTATGATCGCGTCACCATTTCATTATCTTTGATTCCAGTTCGCGCTGAGATTTATGAGCCAACAACAAGGCTGGGATTGCGGATTTCTGCCGGAGACACAGAGAGAGATATGAACTTGAAATGGCTAGCTAGCTGCTAGCTGGCTTTATGGTTTCAACGAGCCCCGTCCAGACGCAATCGCTTTATTGCCACCTCTAACCACCTCCCAGCAAACTAATTAGATCTATTGTGTTATGCAAGTGACTCTCGCACGCGGCTGTGGCACCTTGCAGGGCGCTGTCACGCCTTCTTCTCAAAGGGGGCGCGCGATTACGTGGCGGAGAACCCGAACGCGAACGCGAGCTCTGTCAAGGTTGCGCCCACAATGGGCTTCTAATCAGACCACCTTGCGTTGTCGCTGTTGCTTATCATAAAAGCAAGTGCTATCTACACATACAGTGCGTGGCGTAAGTGTAACACCTCTGGGTAGGGGGGGGCACTCTCCAGATACGAGTAATTAATAACAAATAGAACCCTTCCCCATGAGCGAGTGCAGCAGTCACTTGTAGTGATAGCTGCTGGCATTTAGCTCTCCATTCATGACAATATTTAATGGCCCTCATTCAGGCGGGGTGTCATGATCACTTAATGATTAAATTAAATACGTAACTGAGTTATTGTTTTTAGCAAAACTGGATTCCTCGAATGATTCAACTTCTACTTGGAATTAATCTCATGATTGAGTTTTTAAATCGAACTCATATTTCAGGTTTTTTGACTTGATTTATCTGCTCACTCTTACAGTACTGCTCCGCACTGTTTGTCCCCCTTTGAGTTCTGTCAACTTTAACTGATTTCTGACGTTCGGTTTGGACCGGATATTTTGGCCAGGTCGAGGCCCACGCGAATTTTGCCAAGGGCAAAACGCTTGACAGCAGACGCGACCAGCGATTAATTTGTACTTTTCACTTGGAAATTTTGTCAGTTTGTATGTGTTTTCATAGGTACAGATAAAGAAATTTGTTTTAATGAGCATGAGTTTTGACTTTTTTAAATCTTAAGGTAAGCTGTGAACTTGTGACATTTATTTATAGTATTTTAGGGAATACTATATGTTATTATGGTGTGTTGTATTTATTTCACCAACGGTATAACCTTAACTGGTTTCTTAACTGAAGCTAAATAAATATTGGAAAAACGGATCATTTATTTAAATTAACATTTGACTTTGAAGCTTATGAAAATTCCAAGTACTGTCAACGGGGAATTTTATTATTAAAACCTAAACATTTGACTTTAAAGTTTATAAAAATTCCAAGTACTGTCATCCGGGAATTTTATTATTAAAACCTAAATTCATTTTGAAAAATTAAAGTGAAGGAGAATTATAATTTATGTATAATATTTATTAGGAAAAGTCTTCTAAATCTGCGCTACTTAATACATATTTTTTCATGATTCCAACCTAAAAATTCACTAAAACCATTATTAGAGTCTCATATTACTTCTTCGCTCTGTGTACCTTATTTATATGGCCAATTTTTTGAGTGCGAGGGGAGGCCCCTGTGGACTACTGGACTATTTGATGACGGTTTTTGGACTCTTTATGCGACTTTATGGCCATATATCATGGCGATGGGGCAACCTGAGAAGCGCGTAATTAACTCCGAATGACGTGGTTCTTTTTATTTCCAGCGCTGTCTGGAAACATACAGACATACAAACAAACAAACTAAACTAGAAACAAAAAAAAAGAGTAACGGCCAATTAGACAACCTAAGCGCTGAAAACATAATTTTTCACTCCCCCAAAAAAAAAGACTAGAATGGAATACAGAATACAATGTACACACCGGCAAGGCGTGGGGCAGCCCCCTTGAAAACCGATATGTTAATTTCAAAATGATTGTTTATGAAAATAAACGTGCCGTCGCCGCGCGCCGGGCCATGGAAGTACAAAAATAAATGCAAAGGCTAAAAATTCTGAAAAACATTTTTTCAATTAGTTTGATCTCAATTGATTTTACCTTGAAAACGAATTGAGCCACAAAGAGAGGGGAGAGGGGAGGCAGTGGCGAGAGTGCAAAACGTGCGGGGCAATCCCAGCGAAAAAGGCAACAACAACAATAGGTAGCCATAGTATTCGCAATAGAAATAACAACAATTCGCACCGTTGTACAACAGCAAGAGTTACGTGTGAGCGCTGTTGCTGCTGCTACAACTACAACTATGTACTACTACTGGGGCGGAAATACAAAATGCAAAAAAAAAAGTATATGTATATATAGAGAAAAACAACAAAATCGCTTAGAGCAGCCAGCCCCCTTTGGAAAGCCACCCCCCTCTTCGTGCACTTGAAATATCATAGAAAATCAGCAAACAGAAGCGAATAAACAGTGACGGAGGTGGAGGCGCTGTTTGTGAAGGGGGCTTCTGGAGGAGGAGGGAACTGCAAGCACACGCTGTTACGTACTAATCTAGGCATCAACAAGTGCAACAAAAATAACAACAACAGGAACGGTAGTGACGACGATAGACAGCAACAACAACAACACGAACCACAATTTAGCGGCTAAAAAGCTAAAGCTTACGGAAATAGACAAAACTGTCTGTGATTGCACAGGGAGAAAAGTATATCTTTAAACAGCTGTTGTTTAAGACTTTGAGTTAGATTGGTTTTTTTTTAAAGTTCAAACAAGGTTGGGCAGTGTAAGTTTAAGGTGGAGGCTAGGCAGAAAGCATTAACTGAATATGAATGAAATTCTTAAGAAAAGAGATCCTTAGTCTATAAGAAACATATCTTAAGTTGGTTGTAAGGTCTCCTTAAAGAATACTAAGTATAACTTGATACATTTTCTTGTATTTACAATTTAGAAAATTGTAATAGGAAAATAACTAACTTATCATATTAATTAACATATTTTCAGATGTATTTAGCTTACGGAAAATCATCATGATAGTGATAAAAGAATTATCATTATTTTTGTATATATGTACATATTATTTATTATAGTTGTAATAGAAAATTAGTTTATAATAGAAGTAACCCCTTCCCATTTCAAATAATCAAAAATATCCTATTGAAAAAATAAATAAACCTAAAGTTATACCAAAAATCCTAATTTTATAATCGATTTCATTTTATTATACTTTTAGTAGAAGAATAGTTAATTATATAAATATGAAATTCTAATTTGAAATATTACAAAATATCCTATTAAAAATACTAATATCAAGTCTAAAGTATTACCAGAACCCTAGCCTTGTAAAAGATTAAAATCCTAATTCTTTAGGTGCATGTTTACCTCCTCTACATCACGTGTTGTTCCTTTTCTTGTTATTGTTAATATCGTCACACACAAAAAGTGTCACTTTTGACTTTTCCGCCATAGCCTTTCCGCCTTCCGAAACCCACTTTTACCTCCCCCTTCCGCACCACACCATTTATTTGTTGCCATTTGCAATTTTTGGCATGCAATCTGTAATAAGGCATATTATTGCTGTTGATTTTGTTGTTCCCCAGTTCTCGCCGTGCGATTTCGTTTTTCTTTTCGCATTTCGCTTTTCCGCTTTTCGCGCCACTAATATACGTGTGTATAGTTTTCCCGCCTTGGTGTGAGTTTTTCAGTTATTCAAAACTAGGCTTCTGAATATGTATAATCAATGCGAAATACGCGATGCGATGCAAGCTGCGAGAGAGGAAAAACGAGAGATACAAAATGCCAGCGGCATGAATCATAAATCACAGCAATTGTTTACAATGAGGTAATCGCTGGAAGCGGCAAACAGCATTAACAACAATGCTCAATTGCCACATAATGTCATTAAGAAATTATTCACAGACACTATAGTAGTGCGGACTTGTTGATCGGCTTTGCCACCAGTTTTTCATTTTTACGTTTTTCGCTGCTGTTTCGTTTTCTTTTGTCGGTGAAAGGTGCCAGAAACAGACAAAAGGTAACCCAGACAGAGAGACTACAACTGCAACTGGCCAAAAGTCTGTACCCCAAATAAATAGCTATGTAGCAGCCACAGCAGTCAAATAAATATATGGTAAGCTGAGCTTTCCAATTCTCGTTAAAGTGCAGCTTCCCCGGTTTAATAGCAGCAAAAAACAACAACGGCAACTACCAGACACTGAGCTGTTTTCATTGAGCTCTTCACGTGCTCCACTCCCCCAATTACCCCAATATCAAACACCCGCCATTGCCGCATGGCTTTTGAATGAAATTAAAACTGTTTTCGTATGCGGTTATCGTTCTGGAATTCAAAGCGCCAAAAAGGTCAAATGCACTACGTTCGTAAGGTCTTGCCCTCTACAATTAATCAAACCATTACAAAAGCCACAGTAATCACTAGGAGACAGTAGAGCTTCTTTAGGGGGAAATTGTATAGATATATGTAGTCACTCTTTGATAGAAATTTAAAGCAGTTTGGTATAAAACAGTTTACAAGTAAGCCAAGACTTTAAAATTGATGTGAAAATATATATAAACTAGCAGGCTTTGAAATTCTTTTCATCTAGTGAAAAATACATATTATTCTCCATATAGAAAGTCCCTCAAGTCGCATATAAATAATTCAGCTTAGTGAACTTGGACTGTCCATAAAATGATACGCACACAAGCGCTGGTCACCCTCAGTTAGTATTATTAGATCAAATTGAATTCCAGAAGCCACGAGAATTACTGCTCCTATAGCTCCATTGAGTGGAGAGGGATTGAGATAGGGCTTGACAGAGAAGGAGGAGGAGGAGGGGAGGAGGAGGTTATGGGGTGTGTCATTGTGCCCTGCACTTGTCTTCGGCAGTTGTCGTGTGTTGTCGCTGTCGCTTTCCCCCCTCAAAGAAACATAAGAAACTCAGACAAAAGCGTGGCACACATTTGTCAGCTTGCGCCTCTCCTGCCTCTCTTGGAAGTTGGATTCCCCAGTGGCGGCGGAGAGGCCACATCTCTACCAGAGGCACTCCATCATTAACTGAGCTGTCTCGCTCCAGCAGCGCACGACCTGAAAAACTCTTGTTTTTTGCTGCTCGCTTGCCAGTTTGTTTGTTTGTTTGTTTATTATAGCGCGAGTCGGGAGCTGGTAGCTGGGTAGCTGGTGGAGAGCAGCAACAAATGTTGCCAACATTTACACAAAAATTGTTTGAACAATTGCTGTCTGCCAAAACAAAAGGCGCCCACCTACACCTAGTTACAGTACCCAACGAAAACCTCTTTTTTATTCATCGGAATAACAACAAAAATTATGATAATAATGAGACAGCAATTGTTTAAAAATAAAATTAATTTCCATGAGCTGTCCTCGCGTATGGTAATCGTAAATTTTGCCACCGCCTGAAGAGGGTAGAACATTTGAGATACACTTCAAAAAAGCGCAATCCGAATGTATTTATAGTTGTGTAAACAAAGGCTTTTTTATCCGCTGGTGAACAAAGAATGTGGCATGCTATATATTCATATATATCTATATAGATTACCATACCAAAACTGAATACTCCCTGCTCCCCGCAAGAAGGCCCAGTGTCCAGTCAAAGTCCCAATAAGCCGCTTTTCGGCACGATATACATGGTATCTCTTATCACCGGACCCGGCCGGGCGGTGACTCAGCATGGGGAAGCAAAACAAAAAGCCAGGGAAACGTGGCAAAGGGCGATTCGTGCCCAGTGCTGACTAGTACTATATAGTGTACTGGCTCACGAAATCTGAACAGTCAGGGCGAAATGCAGGCGGCGCTCACAAAAGAACGATGCCAAATCGAAGACAGATGCTGCTGCTGCCGTGACAAAGACCAAAGAGCAGACGCACGAGACACGAGCAAAACAAAGCGGCCGATAACGCACTAAACGATGCCTTTCATAAATACACAGCCAGCCAGCTCCCCCTGATAAGAGCTATTATGGAGCACGGAGCACGGAATATATTGGAGTGCCATATACAGAGCAAGGCGGCCCCAGAGTTCCCAGCTATTAGAAGCTGCACTCTAAGCGCAGCGAACAAAGAAAGGGAGAGAAAGAAAGAAAGAAAGAAAGGTGAAGCACACGTTCGCCCGCAACTATGTGAACTACGTTTATGCGCACACTTTAAGTGCAAACAAGAGACAGCTTGCAATAAGTCAACACGGCATTGTTACACTTTCATGTTTGCCAATAATTTAAGCACAATAACTATTGTTGTGCCCGCATAGAGAGTAATTGTTACAAAAAGAGATTAACAGAACTGTTTTCTTATTGCAAATATCATTACTGATTAGGGGGACCTAGGCTTGTATCACCTTGGGTGTTTAATAAGATAAAGAGACTTCCTATTTGAAAGTAGTAAACAAGTATCTAAGTAAGAATGATTCGTATAGATATTATTAATGAGACATCTGCTTTATCTTCTTATTTTAAGGCATTTTATGGGATTCAAAGAAGAATTAAGGTATGAAAAAGATATTTCCTTTTTTCCAATTTGTTTATTTATTTTTATTAATTACTTGCTTATTTCTGCTCTTCTGCTTCATTTTTCTATGTATAATTATTCACAAATAACTGACGCATAAACCAGATACATTTCTCTCTGAAGTATCTTTGGATATAAAAATACTCATTTGAAATTTAGTAAATTCACAAACTTTATTAGCGCATAAACCCAGGGTACAAATGTCTTACAGAAATATCTGGTGAGTTCTTCTAAAAACAAAACCTTTGTTTGCGTTTAGTATTTTAATGGAACTTACCACAACATTCACCGTGGAGCTCAGATGCTGGGCGATGCGGTTCAGGAACTTCCTGAAGGACGAGCGACGCAGGACACGTGTCCTCTTCTGGTTGTTGTTGTTAATATTATTATTGGCGGTGGTGTTTGCATTGCTGCCACTATTGTTGTTGTTATTGTTGTTGTTGGCATTGATGTTGGCATTGGCGTTAACCGACGTCGGGGCCTCGTAGCTGCTGAGGGACACAATGCTGCCGGAGCGACCACGTCCTCCTCCCACGCAGGACGAGATGGCCGTATGGCTGCCCCGTCGCTCCGCGTTATCCTTGCGGGATCCGGTTGTGCCGGAGTCCCCGCCCAATTCGCCCGTGGCCGTCGATGTTTTGAATTTTCGTGACCAGCGAAAGGGATTGCGTGGCAAGGAGAAGGCGCGGCGAATCTTTTTGGCGGCATTCGTGCTCTTTTCCTGCGACGCCGTTGTTGCTGTTGTTGTGGCTACCGTTGCTGCCCCTGATTCCGTTTTTGTTGGTTCTAGAGTCGCCGCAGTTGCTGTTGTTGTTGTTGTGTGGGTGGCGGCAGCGGCTGTGGCGGCGTCGCCCTCGCTCTGCTCTCTTCGCTCTTTTGTTGTGCCCATATTCCTGCCTCGCCTTGCTCTCGCTTTCTCTCGCTGTCTCGCTCGCACACTGAACACACCGATTTTCGTCACATATATTTACGATATAAATTGCACTGACGTAGGACGTACGTGTATGTAGTTGTACTAAACTATAACTAACTCGAATTGACCTTTTTAGCAGTGATTAATGCACTTAATTTCAGATTTTTCGCCTCTGCTTTCTTTGGTTTTTTTTGTGTCTGCCTCCGCCTCTTTCTGCTTCTTCTTCCACTTCTTCCTGGTGACCCACTCCCACTCCGCGACGGGTGTTTTTTGTATGCAAATACTTTCACTTTTGGCGGCGGCGTCGGCCTGTCACGGATCGGATCAGTTCGAATCGATCGGGCGAGTTTGTACTATTTTTCTAAAATTTTAGCCGCTAGTAGTGATGAAAACATCGATGTTTTCCTAAGCGATGTATTCCGATGTTTTTGTTGATATCGATGCATCGATTGGCAGCCTTGATTATGCGATGTTATTCGACGATATTCGCTATTGTTCAGTGATGTCATTTCCGCTTTTTCCCGTCTTATTTGGTTTTTTTTTTAATTCTCCGTCACGAGTGAGATATTCCTATCTTCACTAATAATCTCCGAAACACTCATGTTAACATGATTCGATTGATTGATTCGACTTCGATTGATGTATCCAATATCGATGTATCGATACTTTTCTAAGGTTAACATATTTATATCTCGATTTTTCCATTGCCCAAATATCGATATATAAATGTTTTTCGATGTTTTTAAAAATACATCAATATGTTTTCAATGTATCGTCGATATATCGAAGATTTTTCTATAAAAACTAAATAATAATAAATATAAATTAAAATTATCAATAAAATTTTTAATTAAAAATAAATTCAAACAAAAACATAAATTCATGGGATCAAACTTATATATTACTGATCTTAAATATTAAAAAGATTTCATAATTTTTATTTATAAACATTAAGATGTCATTTCATGCAAAAAGTCATGTAAGGGAGAAATATTCCACAACGAAAATTCTGTTCAGATTTCAATGCCAAAATACTGTTACTCTCATTTCTGTTAATTTCCTTAATATTTCGATATTTTCTCTAAAAACACGTCAGTGTTGCCAAGCTAAGCTGTGTCTTCCCCTACAAAATCGCACGGTTGCCAGATCAAGAATATGTTTGTTCTTTGTGTGCTAGCTGACAATGGCTGCCTGCTCTGAACTTCAGACGCCATTTGACAAAAACGTAACGTAGTCGTTTAGAAAATGTAGTATACTTTCTTGACGCACTACAAATCCTGTATGTAGAAATTGTGTAATCAGATTTAAGTAAGGTACACTAAATAGAAAATGGTCAAATAAGTTTACAAATTTCAAAGTATAAAAAAAACTCAATTAAATGGTCAAAACTTTATAATTAATGAAAAATTTAATTAATAAAAGATTGTGTTCTGGGTTGTATTCGAACATCATTCCATGCAATTCCGCTTGACTGCAGCTTATGCTCGTAAAAACTTTTTAGTATTCATGGTTTTGGCATTAACGACAATTATGGCAGAGTTTTTATTTTGTTTTTTTTTTTCTCGCCAGCAGCGACGTCGGCAGCGAAGAAAGCAGAGGAGAAAGCAGCGTTTCCGTTAGGCGTGGCTGCTCAGTAAAAAAAAGAGATGGGAGCCAGAAAGTCTCCATGAAAACGCCAGCGAGAGTCCACCAATCAGCGTCAATCCTCTGTCCGCGAAAGAGCGACTGCGCCAAGAGAGCGCGAGAAAGAAGGAAACAAGTGAGAGAAACCAGTTTAAGGAAGGGCGTCGCCAAGGTGGGGAAATGGGGTGGCTGATAAAGATGGCTGTCGGCAGAGAGAAAACAAGAAGAAAGCGAGAAGAGGGAAGATGGAGAGGAAGAGGCAGAGGCATCGCCTCAAACTCAAAGTCACAATTATGGGGCACTCATTCATTGCGGTGTATGATGCAAACAGCTCACTTGCCGCCGCCCTAGGACCCCCTTTTTCCCACCATTTTCACTTGAGCTGGCTGTACAGTCGGTCTTCTTGAAACTGAAATTTTAGCATCCCAAAATGAACTGGAATCTCAAACAATAGACATTTCTATTCTGTTAGCTATGTATGTATATTTAATATAGGTTTTTATATTTAAGAGTATAATTTTTTATTTCATTCCAATCCATTTATTTCATTTTGAAGACCTTGAATTAATTTAATAATTACACATTACTATTAGGAACTTAATTGTGATAATAAATCAATTTCTTTAATTCCAATAAAGTTGATTTGTTTGATGTTACCTTGTTTCCCGAATCATTGTTTTTTAAGCAATTCACGCTTCTTATTGACCTTCAAATTCTGTGTTAATTATAAAAAGAGATCATAATTGAACTAATAATTAGTTATAAATAAATAATGAAGTAAGAACTATACGTTTTTGTATGGTTTTTGTTTCCCTTAAGAAAATATCTAATTGTTTTGTACATATCAAAAAATATATATTCCAAGTATCCAGTAAACGTTGTAGAGTTTGTTTTATTTGTATAATAATAAAAAAGACATTTCCAAGAACCTCTGAATATTAAATAAAATTGTGGGTATATTTCTTATTTCTCTCTATGTGTTTATTTTATCTGAAAAATAGTGAAATCTTTATAAATGAAGGACTTATAATTTTTGTAGTAACTAAAAACAGTTTTTCCAAGTCCAATTCTTCAATATATCATACAATATCTTCGTTTTTTTGTATCCGCCCTTGTCTTACTTTAAAATTAAATAAATATAACATTCACGCTTTTAAATTACTTTCCCCTAAGACCCAGAAAAGATTCAAATCAAAACAGAAAGTTTTATAAGATATAAATGAAATGTAGCTTCATTATAAATTGGTAAAGTTTTAAGGATTTTGACTCCAAACGAGATAATCAAAACCCAAAACCATGCTAAATACGGAAATAATATTATATTAACATCTTATATCAGTTTCCGGCTCTGGCTAGAGGCCTCTGTAAGTAAAATCTGGTTAGTTACTAAAGAAGCTCTTCTGTGCTCCCAGCTTCCTCCTGCAATGCGTTTAATCAGGAGCTGTTTTGGCCGCCAAAGAAGCGGAAAATGAGGGAGTGGGTGCCGTTCTCCTAGTTGACGAGTTAACAGCAATTAGACGTCGACGCCTCTCGCTGGATTCGCGTTATTGGAGGTTTATTGAGCGGAATCCCTCGGTTCAGCTCCCGCTGCCTGCCTGGGTAATTGTTTTTCGGGGGTGGCTTCCCGGTGGAAGGGATGAGGCATGGGTGAGGGGTGTCAGTTGAGTTCACCCGCTGACATTAATTGGTTGTGTACGAGCCAATTTGGCGTAAAAGGCGCTAAATTGATTGCCCTGCGGTTTTAATCGATGCGCATTCATTCCAAATCACGCACATTTATCACCCGTTGAGCCGGCAGCCACCCACGCATCCTGCTTTCCTTCAGTCTTTATTTTTGGGCCACAGATACAGGCGATATCGAAGAGATATATATAGAGAGAGAGATATGGAAAGGCTGCGTCGCATCTGCGCCGTTTTATAATTGCCGGCAATTGCTGGCCGCTTCGGGCAATTAACTGCAAAACTCGGAGGCTGCCGAAATCAAAACGGCCACTGAGAGGGGCCCCTTTTCCGGCAGCTTCTGGCTATAAAAACCCGTTATATAACCGGACCTCACTTTGCCGGAATTCGCAAATATGCGCAAATATTCCTACCTGGCAATTGTTTTTCCTTCATTTTCCGCCGTTTTTTGCAGCCACTTTTTTGTTGCCTTTACGCGGAAGTCGTGTCTGTTTTTTAGCCAACGGATTGGCAAGAGGTAAAAAGGATAATGCCGAAGAGTTTTCGCGGAAACGCTCTTTCGTAGGGTTATGAAATTTTACGCAAGCTGCTGCAACGCTAAGGAGGACCCGAACTGCGTCAAGGACTCCGACGCAACTGGACACAAAGGGGTGCTGCAGGCGCTGAAAGGATTTAGCAGGAAGTTGCAGCGCAGCCTCGCAGGATGTGTCCATAATTGCACGCAATCAACGCATAATCCCCGCATCATCTCCGCAATTTGGCAAGAAAACCCGGAGTTAGGGCTAAAAAATGGCAAGCGTAGGACAAAAGGGGCAATTCGCTGCTGACTTGTTGACTTTGCAGCCTTGTCAGGATCTCTGGCCAACAGGGCCGACAGGTATGGCTAAAGGATTCGCTAGGCCCGCCCCCGCGCATCCAAACGGGGCAACTTAATTGCCAGAAATTCTCAAAACAAACGAAAACAAACAAATAAACAAGAAAGGGGGCGACGGGCGATGGGCGAAAGGATTGGAAAGGATTCAGGATTCAATTAGCCCCTTGCCAGATTGACTTTCTGCGGATCATCTGGGGTAATCGCAGTTAATCCGGTTACTGGCCCGGAGAGAGGGAGAGTTCTTCTCGCGGCACAGGCAGGATCCGCGTGTCCTCCTGGCAGAAAGGATTAGGGGCGGAGCCAGTGCAGAAGTCAGTTGCAAATGCGAAAGGATTAGAGCGGAGTGAGCCGAGTGCAGGTCAGCAGGAGCAGGTCCTTCGGCGGTTTCTGCTGCGGGTAACGCCCAGCGAGCCCGCCCTAATCCGTTTACGCCTCGAAATTAATGCAAACATTTAGAAGGATTATCGCCCTAAAGGGGTTGACTGGCCCAGAGATCCAGGACCCTGGACCGATCCTTCGATTCAGCCGAACTGCGCGGGCAAGAGTTGGACCGGGGCCATAAAAGCATGATAGGATTGCTAATTCGCCGCTACTTGTTGGCCATTCTCCTGCCATTGTCCTGCAGTGGATTTGCCAATCTCGGCTGCCACTTGGCTGCGGTTCAGCCGGGGTTTCTCTCAGAGGTATTCGGTATCTCTAGAGCGTATCAAAAGCCGCGGCACAATTATGCATTTCAGGGAAGTGATTAGCCTGCAGCTTAGAGTCAAAGAGTTGACAATATTTTGTGGATTAGTCTCGGACTAGAACACACACAGGTATATGGAGGATCTCTGGATCTTCCTCTTGCGCTTATCATTACTGGCTGCAGGGAAATGCAGATCCTTATGCCTAGTTAGCCTGTTTTTCGAACCCTCTCAAGGACACCAGGAAGTGGCGCGGTGCGGAAGTCCTGCAGGCCACTGGGCCTCAAGTGGGCCGCCCAAAAAGGATCGCCGCAATCTCAATTAGCAGGCGCCAGTTGCAAGTCAGAGAAGGCCCACCATCAGTCAGACATAAAAAAGATGCTCGGAAGGAGCTTGATAAGGGCAACAGCAGATACAGATACAGATATATGTGCACTGAGAGGAATAAGAGTAAAGTTTTGGTCGATAACAGGCAGGGTTTCAAGGGATGGAGCTTCTTTGTCAAAGCTCTTTGTATTAATCTTCATTTAATTTATAGAAGTAGTCTTTCAATATTTTGTTTTTAACTTGATTCCTTTTAAAACCCTCTCAAAATTGACTTGCTTTTCATCCAATTATTTCTCTCTCTGCACAGATACTCTGCTTATGAACTGCAGTTGTCCATATGAACAATATCTTAAGTGCCTGAGAACTGTGAAGTGAAGCAGCAATTATGTTGTCGTCGCTTTGATGTGCCTCTTGGCTATACAAAATATGTATCTGCGGCTGCATCTGCGGCTGGGACACTCG
The DNA here is from genome assembly GCA_008042635.1 of Drosophila nikananu. Classification (NCBI taxonomy): domain Eukaryota; kingdom Metazoa; phylum Arthropoda; class Insecta; order Diptera; family Drosophilidae; genus Drosophila; species Drosophila nikananu. The sequence continues at coordinate 65,092 of VNJV01006820.1, forward strand.
GAACTCTGAAGTCGATTTCCCTGTTTAAGCATTTTTTAATTGTATGCTAATTGATGGCATCCATGGGGTATTTTGGGAATGGAAATGGGAACGGGAACTTCCCCAGACATCCGTATTCTCAGCTGCCAATGGGGATGTTTCCTCTTCCATTCATTTGGGGAGACAGCCATTTTCCTTAGAGAACTCTATTAAAAAGTCAGAGATACTGATACATCCACAGCTACATCCACAGATGCTGGGCGTAAAGCGCTTAGTGTTTTATGGAGGATTCAGGGGCCATAAATGCCTAATCCTGCTCGAATTCCGGCTAAGATCGCGCAGATCAGCAATCTCTTGATTTTTAGCATGCAAAAAAGAAAAAAGGACATGCCGAAGGCAAGAAGGACAGCAGAAGCAGACAGACAGAATGGCCTGTGAAAAAGATGAACAAAAATCACACACACAGAAGGGACACCGTGAGCAGGTCGAAGGTCACTCGGAGCGGTGGTTGTGATGCCGCTCCTGCTGCTGCTGTTGGCGGTTGGAGGAGGCAGGAGGCAGGTGACCTTGGTTGATCCTTAAATGGCATGACCACGGCCACAATTAATTCGCCTAATTTGCATGTCACTCGGGGCGGTGGCTTCAAAGGCGAAGCGACGCAGTTGGCATCCCCCGCTAATCGTGTGAATCTTCGAGGGAATTCTTAAGGCGCAAGGAGCTTTGATCTTGTATCTCCGCCCTGAGATCCTGCAGGTTTCCGCGTATCTGTGGCTGGAATGTGACACATCCCTAACCAAGCCCATTTCCAGGCTAACCTTGTGTGACTTTGTGACTTAGTTTTTTAGGCCGGCGACCATAAACCGATTATTTGTAGCGGAAAAGTGACTGCTTTTTGTTCTGCTTTTTTTTACGATATAGGATTTAGGGATCTAGGTATATAACTAGGGATATAGGGATCTAGGGGAAGTCAGCCAGTTCAGTTCTTAAAAAAATATATCGCGCACCGCAGCGAGTCAATTTTTTTACGGCCCTCTCGCTAGAAGGCAAGGCCACGGCCTCTGTTCCGCTTCCGAATTCCGCGAATTGCGAATATTTTTTTGCCCGAAAATCTGGAAACCTAAAAATCTGAAACTAGAACTAGAATTCCAATGCAGTTTTTTTATGCCGCCTAATTTTTATGGCCTAAAAAACGGAACCGTGGGCCGCGCGCACAAAGCCAACATAATATCATCTCCTCTCGGCCATAAAAGCCAAAAACCCAGCGGCAAATCCTGTCTAGGTAAAAGAGAGAAGCGCTACAAAAAACGAAGCGCAAAAAGGCAGAAAAAGGACAAGGGTCTGGGCCAAAGGACAAAGAGTCCTGAAATTCGAGAAAAAATGATTTCATTTTTTAGAATCAGTGCGCGAAATGTGAGCAGAGAGCTCCGAGCGAGAGCAGCGGCTAATGGTGCCCTGTTCCAGGTCCTGCGGCTTTACGATGGCCATTAAAGCCCCTAAAAAAATAACGCGAAAAAAATGAAAACATGGGAATTGTAAATCATGAGCGGAGAATGGAGGCGGGTAGCCGTGGGTCAGGAGGGTTCTCAGTTTCCGTCTCCCGGTTCCAGGTTCCCGGCTCTCGAGGGGCAAAGGCAAAGTCAAACCGCAATAAAGTTGACACGTCGTGCGCAGGATCGGAGTCCGGAATCTGTAATCCTCGGCCACATAATGTATAGCAGCAGCAGCAGCCTCGTTCTATGTATCTGGGTCCCGGTATCTATCTATCTATGTGAGAGCAGAATGTGTTTGTATCCAGGACATGCGCAGAGGAGGTGCCACTCGGCCACTCGCCACACCAGTGATTGCCGCAATCATTCTAGTTTCATTATCTGGCCTGCAGATTTATTGCCCACTCCCCCCGCTCTGGTTTCTATTGACCCTAAAAACTTGCATCTCCTGGCAGATCCATCAGGGTTCGTCCCATTGATTCGGCTACTTTATCGTTGCTTCCACCATTCAGCAATGCCATTTATTTGTGAACCCTGACCAATTGCAGTCCGATTCGCCACCCCCCTGACCGTATGGAAATGTTGGCTAAATAGAGAACGGGGAACAGAAAATTTGATTGTCGGCGATTATCTGGCCGTTAATATCCATGAAAATGATGAGGCTGCCAGAATGAATTGGCGGCGATCCGATAAACGGCGCATGGTCCGTTGTTAATGGACAGCGTGCAAATTGGCAAACATCCATGGAGACATGGATACATGGAGACACGACTCATAAATCGGTGGACACATGACGCATGAATATATATATTATATATCGTAGATTTGGCATATATGCTGGCTACAAACGAGTTTCGTCTCTGCGGATGTGCGGTGTGTGCGTGAAACGTGTGAAATTATTTCAGTGCCTGGCATCATCATTTTACAAAGATGTTTATTCATTGCTGGCTGATTGCAAAACCCCCGCCACTTGCGGCTCTGTCTATTTGGCAGAATCATAAAACGTTTTCAACTTCGTTTAGCGGCTTGCGAGGGGCTCTTGACTTGAGAGTGCAATTATGCTGGGAAAAACGGGGAGGAAAATAGGTTCAGAAGAGCCTCAGAAGCTAAGCAAGTCCTTTATATATTATTTTAAATTTACATTGATATCTTAAGCGGATCCCTCTTCAGGTCCTTAACCTTCTTCTGCACCTTTTTGATAGGTTAAACTATTAAAAATGCCTTCGTTGGGTATCCCTTTCAGAAATCAATTCTGTTTTAGGTACAAATGAAGTACTAAAAGACCAAATTATTAATTTTAAATACCAAATTCAAATGATACAAGTTCCTTGAGATCCCCTTAAAGATTACTTAGATATTTCCCCAACTTTTCTCCAAGTGTTTTACAGAGTCCAGCTCTGGGAAGTAGCTCTTTCTCTTGACGGCTTTTCGAGGGATTTTATAACAACACCTAGAGATCTCTGCACAACTTCAGATCTTGCCGTTTCTCGCTCTCTCTCCGTCTCTGATGATCACTTTATATTCATTGACAGTTAGTGTGAAATTCATAGCTCATAAATCGATGGAGAGTCCGAATTGCGGTCGTCTTTGGCCACAAAAGCTGCCTTTTGTCGGCTCCGGAGGAGAGCCTAACAGCTGGACCTGGCGGAGGAGAGGTGGTGGCCATAAACCATGTAGTAGAGACCAGTTCAGAGGTGCTAATTCACTATTAAAAGAAATCAGAGACTGAAACAGAAACCAAAGACGAAGACGCAGACGAAACCCAGACCAATCCCTCACTCATCACGCCCCAATAAAACTTAATTTTGTTTGCACATCATATGGCAGCCCGAGCCTTGGGCTGTTGAATAATGCATTGTTTTTTTGTGTTATGGTAGAGAACGTGGGAGAACTTCGCATGAAGTGGCAGCCATTCATGGCTCATACACTGGGCTATGTATCCAGGGAGACGCACATTGATTGCCCCCCATAAACGTTGGAAGTGGAAGTGTGGTATGTGAGCTCGGTAGGTTTTGGTTTTGGTTTCCCCTGGCGGAGACTCTGCCGAATTAGAGGCCAAAGAGCCTAATTGATAATAATATCGCATTTATTCAGAGTTAACTCTTTGAGCAGCGCAGCTGTGGGAGTGCCAGGGGAGTACCAGTTCCCAGCTGCTTCTCTGTTCAAGCCTAATCCTCTCTACGGCCATTTCGGCATAATTTTCCAATAAACAACTTGATGATTTCTGTATTTCAACACGCCTTAATCCCTAATCCCCAGATGATTAATTGTCAACCTGCTCGAGGTAGCAGTAGCCACCACCTTTTGAGGGCATGAATCCTGCAGAGATTTTCCTGTTTTGCTATTTTTTAATTTACTCTGCGTTTCCATTCCCCCTGGGGCCCGGGCCCTGGTGTGGCGCGCGTATCTTTATTATCAAATCATAAAATGCTGCCACTTGTGTGTGCGGGGTGTTGCATCCCCCCGAAAAAATGGGAAAAGGATACCGAAGGATAACACCAGCCAAAGTACCAAAAAAAGGGGTGCGTCTCCACTTCATGGACCATTTTTTATGCCTCGCCTCGGCAAGTGTCAAAACATGTTTTGATGCCCAAACGCTCAATTAGATATCAGGGGTGGCTTCTGAATTTCGTATCCTGTATTCCTCACTCCTGTTTTGCTTGCTGACTTTGTGTTTTTTAGCTGCGGGATTATGAGCAATTGACACCCCTTTGAGCTGGGATGAGCAATTGAAACACATGTTTTGGCCCGGCAATTAAATCGGGATTTAATTCCCAGCAGGACCTGCCTTGTGCTCTCTCTTTTTGTCTCCTGCCTTCGAGTCCTTGCTGATGATTTCTCAATTATGACAATCGTTTTGGCTGCCTGAAGAGAAAACAAACATAAGGCCCAGGGACAGAGCGCCACGGGTGAGGTGACAATTAATTAGCCGAGCCCAATCCGAGGACACTGTCAATTGATTTCCTTGCTGGGCAAATGCAACTTGACGCGTGGCAGGGAGTGGGCCCAGGCCTTGGGCCCAGCGGGGGTAACTCATCTTCGATCTGCCCGATTCGCATTAATATGCCGTTTGGTTGTGACTCCTCCCTGTGCCCATCTCTGGCTTGTGCCAAACCCCCGTGGTTCCCCCCTGATTCCTGGGTTAGTGGGTGGCCACTCCGAAGGACACACATTCGGCACTCGCTCCGATTTTCCACACACACACAGCTTCCCTGCCGAAGGTCGCCAGAGAGTGAGCAGCAGCTGTCCCTGCACGGTTTCTCCTTGCCTAATCCTTACAGCCAGGTTTATGGTGACTCAGGTAACTGAGTGGGTGAGCACCCACACTCCCCAGGTAGAACAATAGACATGTCGCATAGTTTTCACATATTTTCGCTTTTTTATTTTCAATCTCGCAACTTAATCGCTACTTAATAAACTAATCTTTATGGTACAATCTTCGGGAATAAATAGGCAGGGACGAGGTCTAAACTCTAGTTTGTACAATCTTTGGGGGATCCTTGGGGGGGGTTTCTTCCAGGGGCTTACGCCTCAGTCTTGTAGGGCTTGAACAGCTTCGGCTTGGGCTCCGCAATCACCGTGGTTGCCGGCGGCGGCGACATGTCGGAGGCGGGTCTCTTGGCGCTGCTGGCCATCAGCAGTCCTGGAGCAGGCAGGGGACTTGTGGTGGTCATGGGCGGTGCAGCAACGGCAGCCACGGGACTCCGGTCAAAGACCTTGGCATGTTCGGAACCCACCGGCGACAGGGAGAGCGTGGAGGAGTGCGGCGACGAGGAGGACTGCAGATCCAGCGGCGGTGTCTGCGTCTTGGGCACCACTCCACCACTCAGACTGGGATAGCAGGCAGAGGCGGAGATGGCAGTGGGCATGGCTCCCAGCAGGCCGGCGGCAGATGAACCCGAGTAGCTGGAGCCGGCGGCGGCGGCGGCGGCACTGGTGCCCATCATGTGCGGATGCATATGAGGGCCAGCGGCGGCGGCGGCGGCGGCGTGATGTGGCGGAGCGGGGCGCGACGGGATGTGATAGGGCGCATACCGGTACTGTCCGTAGGGGGAGGGAGCATGTCCGGCGTGTCCCGGCATGGGCATACCGCCCATACCGCCCATCGACATCGGTGGCATGCCACCGCCCAGCATCGGGTTCGTGGCGGCGGCAGCAGCAGCGGCGGCGGCGGCGGCGGCCGCTGGGGCATACGGAGGATACGGCATTCCAACGCTATTGGCGGCCGCTTGCAGGATGGAAGCGGCGAAAGCGGGATCCGAGTAGACGGCGGCGTACGGCCAGGCGACGGCAATGCGCTGGCGCTTGTCCTTCATGCGGCGATTCTGGAACCACACCTTGATGGTGCTCTCGGGCAGATTCAGCTGGGCGGCCAGCTCGCAGCGGCGTGGGCGCGACACATAGTTCTCCTTGTAGAACTCCTTCTCCAAGCGGGCCAGCTGGTCGCGGGTGAAGGCGGTGCGGTAGCGACGCACCGAGGGATCAGCGGGAATCTCTGAGCCGCGGCTGCCGTTCAGTGAGTTGTCCGGACTGGAGAGGCATTCTAGAGAAGAGAGAAGAATCTAAAGTTAGTTTCGTGTCAATTTGCGGAGAGTTCTTCTTGCAACTTACCATTGGGAGAGGGAGGCGGCGTCTGGGGCTTGCCATACTGGCTGGCCATCAGGTCGACGACCAGAGGCTTCTGGTCCACGGGACTGCTGTCGTGGTGAGCATGGTGGCTCTCCATGTTGTAGGTTCGGTATCCGTGCATCTTGTCGTGTCGTTGGTTGTCGCTGTGAGTTTCTCAGAGGCTTTTTTCAGAGGCAAAAGGCTGCTGTGTGTTGTTGACTGTGCGGCGGTCACAGCTCGAGTGTGCCGCTCTCAGCCATCCCTCGCCCTTTTATACCCGCCCGCCCGCTCCAGGCAGGCAGTCGCGCGGCGCAATGGCCGCCATCGCTAAACCAGCCAATGGCAGGCCAGTGTGGTGCTAATCTGTGCGGTGCAGAGCGGTGCAGAGCGGCGGCTGCTGCTGAGCGGCTATTACGAGGCTCGGCTCTCTCTCTCCGAGATTTGGTATTCATAGCGGATGAGCGAATCTTTTGTCTCGCCTGTCCGCAGGCGGCTGGCACCCCGAGAGCGAGCGGGACGGGCGGGCCCCCCTTAATAATGGGATTTTATCGGCTTCATCAAGAATGATATGGCATAATGCCGCTCAGTCGCCGGAGTTTACTGAGTTGCTCAGTTGGGTATCCTGTGTGTGGGTATCCTGCCCCCCTGCTTACATATATTTATCGATCGTCCTTTTGCCAGCGAATTATTTGCGCTTTTATGAAGTCTTAATATAATGCCGCACGTTTAACAGCCTCACACTAGCTCCCCGAGAGCTGCCTCTGGCTTTGAATTTTTCCCATATACAGTACATATTTCGGGGACTGGAAGTGGTGGCAGGACCCCGCCCATAACCATTGCCAGATAATGGCTGGGTTCCGGCCAGGAACGGCCCCAGTTGCTGGGACTTAATTTGAAAAGTTTTCGCTACGTTTGCGTTGGGCAAAACATTTATTATGATGATATAATCATGCCCAGTCGGAGGCAACTGTACCCCTTAGAAGGAGAACCTCTCTCCAAAAAAGGGGGGTAAAAAGTTTGCGCAAAAAAGGAGTCTAAAAGTCTACCTGCCAAGGCTTAATCTAGAAGCGGGGGTGGGATTAGGGTTAAGTCAGCGCAAAAAATAACCCAGCAAGGCTAAGCCCTTCCTAATCCCTTCGACATCATTATGATGTGTTTTTATGACTTTCTAATGAAAATCGGGAACAGGATCGCCGCTCGAGGATCCTGGGATCGGTGTAGCGAGTCAAGCCCTCGGCTAATCCCAGCAAACAAACAAACAAACTGGTTTAGGGAATCTCCTGAGTCCTGACTTTGCAACCCGCTTGTTTTGGCCTCTAGTCAGGGTCTCTAGTCCCGTCTCCGGTCTCCTGTCTCCTATCTCCCGGAATTCCATTTAATTCCGCAACTCAATTGAAAGCCCGAAAAGTAGAGCACTCAGCGTGTTACCAAAACTACGTTTCGATTGTTCAAGATGCGGCAATAAAATCTAACTCGAAAGTGAAACGCTGCGCTGCCAAAGGGAAATGCTGGAAATGCTGGCCCAAAATTGACTAATAATCTGGGCTGATGGCAAAGGGATTAACAGGGAACGAGGAACCCTCGATCCATGTCCCAGTTTCCTGGTTCGGAGACCCATTGTTATGCATTACCGGGTAACACAACGCATACTTCTTGCCGCTCCTGCGAGTTAGTTAAAATTATTGGGTTATATTGCGCCGCAATTTGCATTGGCATTAACTCGCCCGAGGCCTACCTAGGATCGGAGATCTCTGGCGGGAGAGATGACCTGGCCAAAGGAAAGGTCCTGTCCTCCGCGACAAGCCTTCATGGACGAACCCTAGCCACAACCAAACAACCTTGCCTATTGTGTGCCCAGAAGGAGCCTTTGTCTTTGACTCGCTGCCTTTCCCTTGCCTCGGCCTGGCTTGGCTTGGGTTAGCGACAGTAAATACCCTTTATGGCGATCGGTTGGGTTAGGCGAAAGTGTCGGCGGCAGCAGGTAGCCTCTGCCAGGACTCAACTCAACTCAATCCCAGTACCGCGATCCGCGAACACTTTCAATACTTGGAAGTGCAGTTCCCGCTTTATTGCACATTCTGCACTCACAAAGCGCCGATCTCGCTGATTATGCCCGTCATCATGGGAAGTAAATGGCAAACACACAGCGCGGCCCACAATAGAAATGCCAGCCAGAGATTCGCAAAATGCGAAAAATGTGCAAGGGATAGGGAAAAGTGGCAAGGAGGCAGTGCAAAAATGTTGGCAATAAAAACGGCAAACGCGAATTATGCTTGATGATTGAGTAATTTCTGTAATAAAACAATTACAACAAAAAGGCAGTGTATTTTATGATGATTGCCTAAGTGAATATAAAGGAGAGAATCTTTTAAGCTTGCTTGATTCATGGGCAAGTTGCCAGTAAGGAAAGGATTCGTTTTTGGCAGGGATTTTGGTATTTGTTTTAGCTTGATTTTTAGGGTAAAGTGTGAGAGTTTGCAGGGGATTTTGAAAGGGAAAATAAGCTTAGGTATTAAACAAGATATAAATATATTTAAATGCTAATCAAGGTAAATATGTTGTAAGCTTTTCTTTGGTTTTATGTGGGGTAATGGAGATATGCTAAATTATTCAAGAAAGTTCATAGTTTTTCAAGGGTTTGAAAGGTAAGATGGTAGTTTGTTTTAATCCTGTAAGATACAGAATATAAGATTTGCTTTTAAGTTTAATAGGTCACAAATGACATTAAAATTTGAGTCTAAAAAACTCATTAAAAACCTAATAAAAATGTTCTTGTTTCTTAATTTCAAAATAACTCACAATTTTGTGATTCAAATTCTATTTTCTGCCCAAGAAAACGAATTTAAATAGGTAACTCTCTTACCTGATAGTATAAAATTTCTATGCTTTCCACATTTTCTGTCTTAAAGATAATGTAAAAGTTATTTCCAACTCTCAGCTTGAAGATTTCTCACAATATTCCTCATTTTGTATGCTAAAAAAGACTCTTTGATTCTTTAAGGGCAGTTTTCTGGCAGCATCAACCCCCAAAGAAATATGTTGCCCTCCTCCCAGCCTCTCCCCACTTAAGCCACAATTTTCCTCTGCTCTCTCTCTGTTTTTCTCCCCACTCAAATAACCATAAAACCATTCCAAAAGCATGGTGGAACATAAGTATTTTAATTTACTAACAAATACCATAAAATCCCATTTAAAAAAAGAGAGAATATTAAGAGACTGTTTCACCAGCACAGCCACCAGGCATTAGTAGCTTTTTGTAAAAATCAATAAAAAGCGGCTAGTTTCAGCTCAGCACTTTAATGGCCACTCAACACAGCTTGAGTACTAGACATTTTTATGATCACAAACAACCTCAATATTTATTTATTCTCCCTCCTAGGGAAAGTACCAATTTTCCAATAATTGTAGCAGCACAACAAACAAACTCCAGGCAAAAAGGACCTCCTGCTCATAATAAAAATAAATAAAATAAAAATATGAATGCCAATGCATAAAAACGAGAGCAGTTACAGGTAAGTAGAGCGCTCTAACCTTGTGGAAGGTTGCGAGGACGCGTTTTTCCAGGAGCACAATAAATAAAAACCCGTGAAGAATTAAAAAATTAGAGCAGTTCGCTGCGTTCGGGGAAAAAAACTAGCGCAGCGAAAAAAGCCAACAATGGGAACAAAAAACGTGATCTACTTTCCTAAAGACGTCCCGTGTCCCAGCTCGCTGCAGGACACAGGACTCTCGCTCTCGTTCCGCGAACTATATATCGTTGCGATCGCCATAAAAATCTGCATATATATCATAGACAATGCAGCGGGAAATGGGAATATGGTAGGGAAACGGGGCCCATAAACCATAAAGCATAAAGCGTTTTTGGTAAAAGTAAAGCAGAGCAGGGCGAAGCAACACAAAAAACTGATCTAGTTTTCTAATGCCAGAGCACTCCGGCGAGGTCGTCGTCGGCGATCCTTGCGCTGTCCTGCGGTTCCGCCGAAGGTGCACCAATAAAAAGGCGCGTCCGGATGACCGGCTCTATAGCTCCTACCTAGTTTTTCCTTTTTTTCTTCCACTGCCCCGTCTCTCGGCCCAATTTTTAGTGGAAATGCGAGCGTTTATTACACGCTGTCCGTCAGCGTGTCCGCGGACAACGACTAACTGCCGTAATTAGGAGGTTTGTAGGGCAGCAGCGGACAGAGGAGGTCGCGAGGTCCCAAGGGAAACAAATGACAATGGAAAAAACTCATAAAAAGAGCAACAAAGTGGCCCAGAAAGGAAAAAAATTGGCTCGCTTTTTGTCGGCAAACAAAAAGAGGCCACAAAAAGCGTCCACGAGCCGTGAGTCCTGCGTCCTGTCCTCACAGCTCACAATCGGGCCAAATAATTAGGTGAGCGATTGTCCGCTCTTTGTGAGCCTCAATGATTAGCGGTTTCTTTTTTAGGGCCATCTTTTTGGCCGCCTTCGGGATTTCGGGATTTTTACCCGCATCGATTGTTCCGGGGAAATATTTATATCAATGAGCGGAAGCTGGCAGGAGCTGAGAATTATCAGTTGTCAGCTCTCATTAAGATGATCGTTTTTTATCTTTATTGAATTAATTTAAAGCAATTAATTTGATAAGGAATTATAGGGCTGAGAAAAATAAGATCCTATATGAAATACTATATTCAATAATGGCCTAGAAAAAAAAAAATTTTAAGCAAAATATACTTTGTCTTAGGGCAGTTAAGAAACTAAATGCGAAAGTTTTTTAAAATGTGTTTAGGTTTGTTATTCTGCAGAATACAAAATAGTTTTAAGATAAATACCCTTTTTAAACCTTTTAGATAGGATAAACTTCCTTTTTTATTGAAATTTTAAAGCTGACCAATGCAATATTTGTTGTAATTTAAATGCCTTACTAAATATATATTTTTACATATTATTAGAAGCATATGTTTTGCGAACACTGAAACAATTTTATTTAAAAGTTCATAAGGTTTAAGCTATTTTTTTTCAGCTAAGTAATATGTTATATATTTTGACTCTCATTATAATTTTAATCGTATACCATTTTGGAATACTTATTATATTTGTTTGAATGAGAAAGAATACATTTTATACTCATATATGTATATTTGATATTTAAAAGAGTTGCCAGCCAAACTATAAATGATGTATTTATTAAAATATTATATTAAAAGGGTTCAAAACCGATTTTAATAATATAATAATAATTATATTAGTACTAATAAAATTTTTAATATAATTCATTTACAAAAAACAGAATTACATAAGTGTTTTATTTTATTTTTACTTTGCTCTAAATTGTTACCTGATGAAAGACCTAAAATGTATTATATTTTCTATCCTCATATTTCAGAATTTATATGCTAAGTGACTCCTAAGAAGTTAGTAAGAACTATTATAAATTTTGTTATTGATATAAAAATATGGTTAAAAAACTCTTTAATAATTTTCTTATAAGCTTCTCTATCATGACTTTTCCAAGATACCCTTTTAGTTTAATAGCTGATATATAAACCTAACAACTCAATACTATCCCCAATTTGTATATCTTTATAAAAACCAATTAAACTTATAACCAACAGAGTAATGTCACTCCTGCAAAGGTCACACGTTATTGCTTGCGAAATAAGAGAGCTGTCAACCTAAAATGACACCGCCTTGATGGCCCATTCCAGTGATGCTTGTCCAGGTAATAGCAAACCACCTCGAGAAAATGCAAATTGGGGGAACCTGCGACCGACGACGACGACTCCCCACAGATGGGCAGATCAATCGGACACGTTTACTATAAATACAGCGCATTGCGGTCTCCGAGGCAATCCAATCTGTGAATCTGTGACGAATCCCGAGATGCGGGAGCAGCAGCAGGGGCCCCGGCGCAGATTCGCCAACAAACGCTGCTGGAAATAGCCGCAGAATGCAGGGTCAAAGGGACACTAGAGGGGACAGCGACAGCAAGGGCCAGGACCAAGGTTCCAGGGGACAGTAGCAGTAGTCCACCGCACTGACGAATCACATCAAAGTGGAACACACATAGCCTGGGCTCCGCGCTCAGGGTCAGGGCATCCTGCTAACAGACATGTCAAATCAAGGAAAAACAGCGACGACAGAGGGACAGGACGACAGGACCAAGGTGCCGCCAAAGGAGGCAAAGGAGGAGAGACAGAGAAGAAGAGGTCCCGAAAACAGCATCGACTTACCGCAGCAAATTCGCGCTGACTGTGCGCGAACAGCGGGACACACCATAATATTTTGGTTGCTCGGCATGTAGCAACCGATACTGAGAGCTCGTCCTGGAGCAACACCGGCAACGTAGCGGAGCCTGAGGACTCTCGGATTCTCTACATAGTTTCGGAGGAATTCCTCGGGCCCTTTATTGATGGGCAATTAGCCACGGTGAGTGGCGGTTTTCGAGTGAGCTGCAGGACGCTGGCTACTCCGACTGGAAATTGGGATTCGGGAATCGGGAAACAGGAATCAGAAATCAGGATACTTCGCTCGGCGGGAGCAAACCCACAGCTTCAGTGGCGGCGTCGAGATATCCTGCCATGTTTCCATTTCCATTCCTGTTTCTGTTTCTGTAAATTTGTGAAAATTAAGTCGTTCCGGTTGTGTGCCCGTTTTTAGGTGGTACTTCTGTAGCAATTTTATTTGTAACGTAGGTGTTGTATTTGTCAACATTTAGCCAGGATCTTGGTCCTCTTTCGCCTCGCTGCCTATTCCTAACCCTCAGGCAGTGCCACTGTGGATTAGGCGATTTGTGGGCACGGATTCGAAATGCCTACTGCAGCACTAATTGGGCCGCTCTCTGTGCAAAGGAGGGATGACTGCGATGTGAGGGAGGCGGCACTGCATCCGCTCTAAGGATGCGTTTATCTGCGCTGAGGATGTGCTAATTTTTTACCCAGCAGCCCAGCCCAACGAGCAGAACCTGAGGTGAGAGCCATAAGTGCACAGGTTGGAGGGTGAAATTGAAGCATGATTGGCAATGAAAAGGTGAATGGATTCCCCTAAGGGAACCATGGGTAAAGTAAGGATAACTTTCCTTGATTATTTAATACAAAAAAGGGTTGATAAGACATGTGTAAAAAGGCTTTTTTTAATCTCTGAACTTAAGGGTTACGTTTGGTATTCCTTAGATGAGAGAAATAGCGAGAATTGCTAAAAAAAATTGTTAAGATAACAAGGTTTATTTATTTTTGGTTGTGTATATACAATTTTAAGATTTTAAAAATTATTTTTCTTAAATAAATATTTAAAAGAAAATCTTAATTTTTCAATTTATATTTAAATTTCTAAAAAAAACTGTATTTCGCCTAAAACGATCTAAATTTTTATTTTTAAATCAATTTCATTACTACTATTAATTTCTTTTTAATCATTTAATTCATTATATAATAAAATAATTTTTTTATTTAGCAATTAAATTCCATGTAGACTGCATTTATACACATTCTACATGGGCATTTTACGTTCTACCAAAACTATGCAATACTTTACACATGTTTTCGTAAGCCGCTTACGTTTAGTTTCATATCAGTGAGCCTTAGTCAGCGTGGCAAGAGCAAGTCTCCTTTCACAGTCTGGCAACATACAATTTGGGTAATCAATTAATTAAAATCTTAAAAAACAGTCTGGCAACATGAATGGTAAACGTTTTGTTCTTAAATTGCTAAGTTAATGACAACTTTTTATTTCTGCAGAACTATTACAATTTCTTGCGAACTCCAAAACAAAAAGAATTGTGCTTAATATGCATACGTCCACTTGCTAGCTATTATCTCAAAGATATCGACCCGGTTAATCCCATTCTCATGCAGCTCTTGTCGAGAAAACTAAGGCAAAGAGCGGCAAGACCGTCGAAAAGTGGGGCCTCCATCTGGGCCACTACCTACCAGCCTTATCAAGAACACCATTAGAAGCACAAGACAGTAATATAATAAATAATAAATAAATAATATTATAACGCTATTAACATTTAATAGGGCGCCTTCTTGCGCGACTTCTTTTCCTTCTTAGACTTTAACTTTTCACTGCTCGCGGCATTTCCGCCCGACTCCGCCGACCAAACGGTAACAATGCCACTTTCGCCGCCCGTCACCAGTAAACCTCGCTTGGAATCAAACAGGCTGTCTCTCACAATTTGCTTGTTGTCTTTGAAATTGGCCAACGGCTTGAGCTGCTTTTCGGCGGTAACGCTAACAGATCGCAGGATTTCCCTGAAAGAAAAGTAATCTTAGATCATAGTTTCACGAAAAGGTGTTTTGAGATACTCACCCCTTGTTGAAGTTCGTGCCTGCCAATAGGAATACCTCGCCGTCTTCCTGGTTGTGCGCATTAATGAGGTTAAAGTTGGCAGCATTTTTACGCCTTATGGCAGCTGTGACATCCGGACGCTCAAAGGTGTAAACTTCGTCGCCCTCCTCGCATTCGTAGCTCTTAAAATCGCTCGTAGTCGTGATGCAAGAGATGATATCCTTGTCGTAGACATTCCGATGCCATCTTAGGCGAGCCACGCTGCTCTCCGTATTGATGGTGTTCAACAGCGCCTCGTCCTCGTCTGACTGCTTTACGTCAAACAAATTGATCAGACCCTCGATGCTGCCCGTGCTGAGGAGATCCGGATTCTGAGTATGAAACTGCACCGAAGTGATGTCGTCTTCGTGGCTCTCGCAGTAGACACCCATCTGTCGCCGCTCGCGGACATCGAAGAACACCAGGAACACATTGCTCATGTACTGCGCCGTGCCACAGCAGATGACCCTGCCGTTGGCGTTTCTATCGAAGGCTGTGAACGACTTGGGCACCGGCGGTACCCCTTTCGACTGTTGCTCGTAGCGGAATCTTGCCATCTCGCCTTTAACACGCAGATCGTAGAGGCGCACGTAGCCATCGGTGGTGCCAACCAGTATGTTGTCCGGCCCTTCGTCCAAAAACTTAACGCCACACGTGCTAATATTGTTTTTATCGGTGGCTGGCAAGAAGCTGAAGTTGGCCAATTTGCCACCGGCGTCCAAGTTAAAGATTTGCACCGCAGAGCTCGACAGTCCGGCGGCTATCCTTGAGAATCCCTTATCGGCGTCCAGGCTGAGCACATATTCCCGACGCAAGGAGACGCCGCACTCGTCCAAGGGGCTATATTTCAGCTGGAATTCGGCGGCCAGCTTCTGAGCGTCGCAGGTGTCCTCGTCGCCGATGTCTTCCTCATCCTCAGAGCTGGGCAGATCCACGCCTGCAGCTTCTGCAAGGGAAAGCATTATTAATTGGGCTTATCTGTCTTAAATTTAAATATTTACCTTCGTACTTGTTGAACCCACTCATTTGTTGTTGATTCCACGCGGTACTGCTCAAAGACTATTTTTACCCTCGCGGCAGCTGGTCACACTTGCAAAAACATCGAAGAAAACATCGATGCATTTTAGAGATTTTAAAAATATTATTTCATTTTTTTTTAAACATCGATGTTTTGGTGGAAAACATCGAAAACTTCGATTATTTTTCCATACATCGATGTTTTTGCACTTTTGCCGCCAAAGGGCGAGTTCATAAAATATTTGATCACGTATTATCAATCAGTGATCGTAATTCCCAGGGCCGTCGAGAGAGGAGGGCTGACGGGTGGCAGGAAGACAGAGGGCCCGAACATATGTATATCTCCCACGGGCCTTGATCTACCCTTTTCGGCCCTGCTTAATCCCATGCAAATCCCGCAACCTCGAAACTAAACAGACCTATGATCTTCGTTTAATATCGCTCTGTACTTTTAATTCTTTATACAAAAGTGAATTATTACACAAGAAGCCATTCCGAGTACGACATATGCATGTGTTGCCATAATTTGATAGTTTCCTTTTTTACAGTTACCTAAATATCCTTCAGTTTTGGTGTTGCGTGTTTCGAAATCGTTCGAAATTGAGGTTTCTTGATTGCCTGACTTGACTCTGTGTGTCTGTGTATTTCGTGTACGGTCATATAAATATATATACATATTTATATAGGTTCTGCTATTTTTAAATTCAACAAAGGACTCAAATTCCTGCGCAGCATCTCTAACAAGAAGAACTCTTCAACAAGCAACTATATGTATTCAATAATTAGATATATGCGGGCTACTATATAGATCCTATTCACATGAAGTCGTCGTAGTCGTCGGTGAAGTCATTGCCGTATTTTTGGTAGCCGTCAATGTCCTGCAAACGATTTGATAATTTAGGAATGTTGATCGTTTATCTTAAGATTTATTCAGGGACTCACGTCGTTCTCGGTGCGGAGCGTAGCCTTTCCCTTGCCCTTGGCAGCGGGCTTCTTGTTCGCCTTCTCCAACTTGAGCTTCTCGGAGTGCAAGACCTCCACGCTCATCTTGACCTTCTTGATGTCAGCGGCGCTCACTGGATAGATAAGGCGGAAAACACACAATCAGATTACCGACTAAGCTCAGAGCTAATCAATCACTCACGATTCACGCATAGGCCTCGCACCAGATCCTCGATGAATTGCGGGAAATGCGGCGACTCGCGGTACTGGCCGACTTTCCAGCTGAGCGTGGCACCGAACTCCTTGAACTCCTCTTTACTTTCCGGATTGAAAGCGTCGAGGCCACCAGACGTTGTACTCGTCACGCCGAAGGCGTCCAGCGCGTGCTTGAAGTCCGATTCCTCCTGAACCTTCTGCAACCTCAGCTTCTCGGCCAGCTTCTCTTCGGCGGTCATACTGGCCAGTCGTTTCTCCTCCGCCTCCTCCTCGAGGCGCTGTGAGGTGAATGTTTGTAAGTTATAGCTCTGGCATAGATAGCATAAAGTGTTACACCTACCGCCTGCTCCTCTAGCTTGGCTTTCAGCGCCTTGCTCGGTTTGGGCTTGGCCGGGGCTTCTGTTTTCGTGGGCTTCTCCTCGTCCTTCTTCTCCTCCTCATCCTCCCAGCTCTCCTGCGTTTCAAAATACAAAGGAATTAGCGGCTTGGCCCCAAAAGTGAACACGTGTACAGCAAAATGAAAGTGAAAACTAGCGCACACAAAACAAGTTTTTGGGAGCTGCGAGCTCTCTTGCATTTGTTTGTGACTGTTAGCTTTGGCTTTCGTCTCGCCGCGACATTGGTATGCGCACCTTAACATCCTCGTCGTCGTCTTCTCCCTCCCACTTGTTAACACTGTTAACTGCATTCGGGCGAATGACTACTTCGCTGTCCGCAGCGGATTCTGCCACATCATGGGAAAAGCAAAGGATTGTTAGGATTTCGAAATACGGTTAGCTGCCGCGAATACGGCTAAAAATACGCATCAAGGTTGGTTGCATGGCGCTCCAACGACAACAACAGCAACAACAACGACGGCGACCACGTTTATTGTCCGCCGCAGATGACGCAGCGCCCGCCCCGCCACCGCCCAGAGAACACTCACCCCAGTCGTCGGCCATGTCGCGGAATTGGTTGCTATTTGTGGGTTTGTGCTTCGGATCGGCTTTGTGCTAGGTACGACTTCGTTCCAGCCTCAGGTTTCGGGAATTTTCCAAAATAAAAACTCTACATCGAGCAGATTTCCACAAGCACTACCTGTAGTGTGACCAGACCGTGGGTGGCGGGGAAAAGTGGTACCAAAGCTGAAGTGAGCATAGGGAGAAACAATCGAATTCAGGCGACAAGGTTTTCAAATTACATTTAATTAAAATAGAATTAATGAAAACCCAAATTAAATAAAGCGTATAGAAGGTGAAAAATATAATATATGGTAGATATATGGTTTATAAAGGCCTGTTTGCTTTCAAAATAATGAAATTAAATGAAGACTAAATTAAGTAAAAACAAAAACCAAGTATGCTGAAAATATTGAATAGATAAAACCCCTTGGCAGTAGTTTCATTTATTTTGGTTTTTGTTTGGAGCACAGTCGTAAATTTCTACTACTTCAAAATTTTGTATGTGCTTTCTTGTTTTTGTAGGCATCTGTGGAGTCCAGTACACTGGTGGCAGAGTATCACGTCGATGGCAACCTCGTATGCAGGACCTTTAACGCCTAGAAGTCCGAGTGGAATCGGAATCGGGTCTGCCGCCGGACCTGGAGGCAAACTTCAAACCGTGTTTACTGGGAATCCCTCGATTGTGTTCGGATCTGGTTGAAGCAGGATTTGAACATGCTGCTGCATGTTGAGCTCTTCGCACGACACAACCTGCAGTACAATGCACTTCTCCACCTGCTGCCCGGAGCTCAAGTCCCAGGCAGTCCACCGGATCGAGCTCATAACCAACGACGACGGGGAGGACATCCTGGGCGTGCCTAGCCAGAACACGCCCTGCGGAACCTGCTGATGTGAACATGGACCGGCACTGGACTTCCGTGTTTCTTTTGACTACAATGTTTGGAGTGAATAATAAATACATTTGGTTAAAAGTCAATTACATTACTTTTTTTATGTTAAACAAAACCAAAAAGTTAACTTACATGTTTAGAACCGTGAAATATTAATACATTTGGGAAAGTGACTAAATCCAAGAAGAAAATTTCAAAAACTGTCACTTGGAAGAACACCTGCATTCCAAGAAGGCCAAAATACTTTGGATCATTTTTAGTACGATTCAGGCAGCGCGCGAATGGCCTCACTACTCCCATCTGGGCATCCTAGAACCATCTGCCACATCAGTTTTTTCGAAACTTGTATTTTGTTTGGTAAATAAAACAATGTTAAAGCAAATTAAGAGTGAATTCTGATAAGCACTATCGAAAGCAGCTGTGTGCGTGGCCCCAGTCTTCATGTAGAGGACGTCCGCTGCTACCCTTCTGCCACAGCATCCGATCCGCCGCTAATCCAATCTCGAGAGCCAGCGGAACGAATGTAAAGATACATCGGCAATTTGTAGGACGCCGGCAGCGAGTAATGGTATAAGAAGATACGCAGATTGGATAGGCAACTGAGAAACGAACGAACTAATATCGAATAATAAAATGGATCCCAATGACGTATCCGGAAACATGCAGCCGCCTCCGCAGTCGGGCTCTCCAAGGTTCTCGTTGGACATGCAGGGGTGAGTTATAGATGCACCTTTCAGTCGAAAAGGCCAACTGATCCCTCATTTGGTGTGTTTTACGTAGCCTGAGCAATCTGCCATCGCCCATGCAAGTGGTCCAAATGGTGCGCAACTCGCTGCGTCCATGGACGGTCTTCCTGAACATCAACAACTTCAAGACTGCCGTCAGCATGCAGCGCCTGAACAACCGCGTCGTGCGTAACCTCTCCTACTTCCAGGCCAACTACGTCTTCATATTTTTCGTGCTGATGATCTACTGTCTGTGAGTGTTCCCATTTCTGCAGTAGCAGCGTTAAGTTAATGCTCTGTAATCTCCTCCAGCATCACAGCACCTCTCATCCTGTTGGTTATGGGGGCCGCCGCATTCGGTTGCCACAAGCTGCGCGTGCGCAATTCCAACATCGCCTTAGGGGGCTACCAACTAACGCCCTACCACCAGATAATCATCCTTAACTTGGCCGCCGCGCCCATACTGTTTCTGGTAGGCGCCGGAGCGGCTTTATTCTGGACGCTGGGCGCCTCCTGCTTTGTGGTTGCCTTGCACTCCATCTTCTACAACATCGATGCTATTGTGACGGAAGAGAACGAGGGATTTCTCGCCCAGGTTGTCTGACCTCCAGCCAGTGTACAGACTTGAGGTATTCTGGGATCTGTTCGGACAACCGCCGGCGGGGACTGAAGGGACAGAGAGATATTCGCCACCAAGGGGCCTTATTAGTCTATACAGACAGTATGCAATATGCTAAATACAAACATATTTATGTAACAAATCTTAGTTAAGTTTTAGCTGCAGACATGGAATAAATACCAAACGATGACAGATTCATATGACTATGTATTTAAAATTTGGCAAATTAAGCGCGCATTTCAAACCAAGATATGGGACGCATTCCGCGAAAATAGCAATACGAGAGGGAAAGGCTTTAAGTTCAATATCGGTTTCCGATTTCAAGTCCCTTGAGGTTTCTTAGCTGCGTTTGACGAATAAAATCGAGATATAAAAAAGGTTGTATCATAAAAATGTAAGCATAAAAAATAATTCTTATTTTAAACTGGATTTCTCTTGGCATTTGTTACTATTTTAACTCATTTGTATAGGCTAGTAAACGCTTAATGTGCCCTCTCTTTAAAGGAAGATGTACACACACATGTACTGATAATCTCAGCTTTTGATATCTTAATCATCATAGCAGAGACTCGATATCTTCGGCGGAATGGGCCCAATATAATGTTAAACAAATAAACACAAAAGTTATACACAGAGCACGAGAGTACAACCAAATCGGTAGTGTTCAATGAGGTACAGGTAGTTAAGAACTAGGAATGCTTTGTTAGCTCGCATAAGTCTTGGTCCTGGCCCAGCTTCGGGGCCCTAGGCATACTGGGCGCTCGCCAGCGTCGTCGTCGTGTCCTGCTCCTCGTCGCTGGCCTGCTGGTCTAGCTTCTCGAATCCGTTTCGATCCCGGTCAAGCAGGCCGCCCAGCTTAAAGCCATCGCCCTTTTCCCACGCATGCCGACGACTCCGAGATCCGAATGGCAGGCAACCTGTGGGAAATGTTGGGAGAAGGTTAACAATAGTGATAGCTATTGTGACACATTTGAAGGCATATAGAACATTAGACAGATCCCCCGTACTTCATGCATTGATCTGCGGATCTGGCGTGCACTGAAACAAACCGAAAACGAAAACAGAGTACTTAAAGATTTACGTACATTTTGTATGTTTATGTATATTGTATAAAAGAATCGTAAATGTACACCGAATGCAACACAAAATTAATTTCTTGAAAATATAATGCAAATAGTAAGTAATAAGTACAATGTTGTGGACGGAAGCGGTAATGTGGACTACAGAGATTTCAAGTAAACTTATAAACTGAAGAACTACCAAATTTAACTATACATATAAATATAGGATACATGGGTACGACAGCACAACACAGGACATTGAGTGATTGATTGTTGGATTGGGTAAGCACTGAGTATTAGCACAGACTCTGGTTGGAAGCGGTCAGCTTGCGGTAGACCAGATCGCTAGGTGGAGAGGCGCTGATCGCTTGGTTACCTCGTTTCCGCCGACGAGCGAAGATCAGTGCCAGAGCGAAGGTGGAGCCAGCAAATAGCAGCATGAGTGAGGCTACCAGAATGGCTTTGCCGCTGGGATGATGTACCGTCTGTGCTGGCGCCGTATCGTCCTGACTCACAACCTTGTCGGTCCCGATGTTGCTGGTGTCCTTGGTGGCCGACAGAGACATCGGCTTGGTCAGCGATTTATGCACAAACTTGTGGATGCGCATGGGAGCCAATTCGGCCACGTAAATCTCATTGCCGTCGGCGGTGACGGCCACGTCGTGGGGATTATGAAACTCCAGATTATTGGGCCCAAACTTCGAAACCAGCTGCTTGCTGCGCATGCTTAGCACAAAGCCGTGCACCTCGTTATAGTGCTCCGGATGGATACCCAGCTCGGCGGTGGGACCGTTCACTACGACCAGCTGTCCACCTGTTGCGGAGAAGGGATATATTTAGGGGTGAAAAAACTGCAACTGAACTTTCGAGACTCATGAACATTCATGATAGATTCTTGTAACATCTCATAAACACCGATATCAGCAGAAGATTAATCCACTCACCCGATGCCGGGGTGTAGGCCATGCTGAACAGGCGATCGCCTATTAGCTGGCTGTGGTACTGCGAATGGAATGTGCCATTGCTGGAGAAGAAGCACTGCACCCGCCCATTTTCGCGGTCCGCAGCACAAAGCAGCTCCTGCTCTGGGACAAGGGTCAGAGCATGTGGAATAGCAAAAAAGTTCTGCGGCGCCACGTCGTACGAGACGCCAGAGAAGGAGTTCTGGCCCCAAGAGAGAATCAGTTCGCCCGCACGCGTATACTTGAGGATGCGAGCGTTGCAGTATCCGTCCGCCACAAAGAAGTCGCCATTGTCCAGCACCGCCACAGACGTGGGCTTGCAGAACTTCTTGCCGGAACCGGGTTTAAAGGCTGTTCCAAGCGTGAGCAGTGGTTTTCCATCGCCGCCGCGGGGCGGAAACTTGAAGACTTGATGCATGGCCACATCCGTCACCCAAACGTTGTCTTCGGGATCCACGGTTAGGCCGTGCGGCATGTAGAAACTAGGGGATGAAAGATTACGTTTAATACCAGAAGTTAGGAATTCGTATTAAGAGCGGCTTACAAGTTCTTGCCCCAATCGTATTTTACAGCTCCTGTCGCTGGTTCTAGCGCCAGGATAGTGCTCTCCCTGATGGGTCCCAAGTACTGCTCCTGATAGACGTTTCTGTTGTCGAAGGTCTGCTGCCCCCAGACGCGGTTCACGCGATGAAAGATCACCACGTTGCCGGCCTTATCGAAACTCACGGCCGTTACGGCGCCTAGCTTCACATTGTTCGCCGGCCAGCCATTCTGGTATGTATACGCTGGGAAAGAAAGGAAGATTGTTAAATGGTATCCAGATATAAGGCAGCTACAAGTACAGCTTACTACTATTCAGTTTGGCCAATTCAGTCTTGACATCGGGTATCGCCTTTTGAGACGGCTGTGGCCAAATCTGTGCAGGGGCGGCTCCTGCTCCCGAACCCTTGAGAATCTGATGCAATCGCTCGTTATTGTTGATGTCCACATTCTGCAGATAGCGCTGCGAACTTTGAGTCTGAAACGGGTTAATTCCGAAGATTAGCCAGGTGAGCAAAAAAATGCCACGGAGCAATCGCTTGACGCACACACACACGCATTGCAATAAAATCAATATGCAAAACATCTGTAGGCACACAGCGCAAACATATGTTTCCCTATTCTAGTCGCGTGACGCCAGAAATTTGCACTCTTCGTCTGCGCATCCTAATCAATCAACTCGCCGACTCACCTGGGACGCTGCTGGCTGCAGGAGGACGAGGAGGAGGAGGAGCAGGCAACAGATTGCCAGGGAGCTGCGGAGGCCCAGGCATTTGGCGTTGTCGGTGGAATGCATCGCTGTGGAATATATCTATTTCCGGGAATAGCAGCTGCTAGACTTAAGGCAAACAGATATCAGACTCCGTTCGTCTCTGTGCTCGTAAACAAATGTCTCGACTCGGGGTTACTATTACGGATTATGACGCGGCCATCTTTGTGTCTCGACTATTGTTGAATGAGAAGTACGCAAGGGCGTAGGTAGACGAGATTTCAGGGGTCCTTCCAGTGTGGCCGTAAAACTACATTGTGTATATCAAAATCGCAAAATCACAAGCTAGAGATTTAAAAATATGCCATTAGTGTTCTATATAAGGAAAACTTTATTTTCTTAGTCGTGGTTAAAATCATTTTATAAAATCGAAGATCCCCTTTTATTCCGGACACACTACGTTCCTTGATTCAGCAGCTGTTGTGAGGCGTTAGTACCTTTTTGAGTCTCTCTTGATTTTTTGTTTACTTCCGCATTTAAATTAAATTTGCGAAAATGTCGAAATCAGACCTAGAAAAAAGCATCGAGCTAATTACGAAGGCCGAGGAGCTGGCCGACAAGATTCTGTCCAACAAGCAGGAGCTGAAGGCTATGGACAAACGACGCCAGGATGCGCGGCAGGCAATGCGGCTAATAAATAAATCGGAGGACAAGAAAGTTTGGATCACCATTGGGAGCATGCTGGTCAAAGTGCAGCGGGAAAAAGCCTTGGCACTGCTTAAAAAAGGTGAGCAAGGAGCACTCCAAATAAATATATATGAGAGTCACCAACTATTTTCTACAGATCAAGAGCAAATTGATCAGGAAATAAACCTTTTGTATTCGGAACAAAAAGTTTTGGTCAACAAGCATCGGGATTTGGAGTTCAAATCGCCCTTCTCAGGCACTCATTTGAAGGCACTGGAAAGGAAGGAGTTTGATGCGCTTAAAGCGAATCTACCACTGCTGTAAAAACTCTTAATTAAGTAAATTTATTTAGAAAAGATTTTTGTTTTGGTTATATTGGCAGTGTGACCGACGCTTTAGCGGCGAAATATCCCAAAAGTAGTTACGGGCCAATGTTGCGGTCATACATATTTGACAACCGGCCAAATTTGAAACAGAAGACACGATAATCATTTGATGAATCGTCGTTGATAATAGTCCCTAAGCTATTGGCATGCGTTCTGGCGGCTGCGCCTGCCTTGGACAGTCTCCCTCATATTTTTGGCTCAAAAATCACGAACTCCTTTAATGGTTTTTTGATCGTAACTTGTCTCAAACTCAACCGATTTCAATCTGGTTTGGGTTTTTCTTCATGGCTCAAAAATCTCGAACTTCTTCAGTGGTTTTTTGATCGTAACTTTGCTTAAACTCAACGGATTTCAGTGTGGGTTGGTTTTTTCTTCTTAGTTTCTAATGGAGAACATTTCTGCATTTAAAACTCGATTTCTAATTTTTTGCCAATTTTTAACAATTTTGAGGATGGAAAAAAATTAATAAATTTTTGGCTTCAACATTGCTAGCACCTCTTGAAGGGTTTTTTGGTCATAGCTTGGCTTAAACTCAACCGATTTCAGTCTGGTTCGGTTTTTTCTTCATGGTTTTAATAGGAGAACATTTCTGCATTTAAAACTCGATTTCTATTTTTTGGACAAATTTTAACAATTTTGAGGATGGAAAAAAATTAATAAATTTTTGGTTTCAACATTGCAAGCACCTCTTGAAGGGTTTTTTGGTCATAGCTTGGCTTAAACTCGACCGATTTCAGTCTGGTTTGGTTTTTTCTTCATGGTTTTTATAGGAGAACTTTTCTGCATTTAAAACTCGATTTATAATTTTTGGCCAATTTTTGACAATTTTGCCGATGGAAAAAAATTATTAAATTGTTGGCTTCAAAATTGCTAGCACCCCTTGAAGGGTTTTTTGGTCATAACTTGGTTTAAACTCAACCGATTTCAATCTGGTTTGGTTTTTTCTTCTTGGTTTTTAATGGAGAACTTTCCTGCATTTAAAACTCGATTTCTAATTTTTTGTTAATTTTTAACAATTTTGAAGACAAAAAAAAATCGGAGGGTACACATTTAAAAAAAAAAAATAAATTGTTTCGAAAATCCCTTGGAATACTGTGGTGGTAATTGAAAAGTTTGGCGATCGAAATATATTTTAACTATCAAACTCAATTAAAACATCACCAAAATATGGTAAAATTCTGAAATGACATCACTGCTCGTTGAGCGCAAATTTAATTCACTGAAATAACATCGCTCGTTCGCTCTCGAATCATGTTAACATGAGTGTTTCGGAGATTATTAGTGATATGACGGGAAAAAAGCGGAAATGACATCACTGAACAACCGCGAATATCGTCGAAAAACATCGGCAAACATCGCCAAGAAAAACCGTGATGTCGAAAACATCGAAACATCGATGTTTCCCACATCACTAACACGTTTGTCGAAGCTCGGTTTTCGTCCGCCGCCAGATTAAACCGATCTGATTTGAATTGATTGCATTGATTTCGAAACTCGGTCTCTGGAGAATCGGGAAGTAGCTGAATAGCGCCCAGATCGCTGACAATATTCCCAACTGGCGAAAAACGTGCGCTCCTACGTCGGTTGCGTGGTGTGTGTGTGGTGAGTTCTCCTCTCCCACTGGCCCCTCTCTCTTTCTGTCTCGCTTCCCCCCGCCCCCACGTTCGGCTCAGCGCGCAAAAGTAAATTTTAGTGCAAATAAATTGCTTTGCTTATCTCAAAACGCGCGCTCGCATGAGGAACATGTGCCTGTGTATGCGTGCGAGTGTGTGCCGAGTGAGTGCGAGTGCTGTTAATTAATTTACAAAACATAAGTGCGAAAAGGCGAAGGAAAACAACAACAAACAAGGAACGGTAGTTGCATGTGGGGCAATTCGCCCACCTAAAAAGCACCCCCTCCCGCCCTCGTGAACTGCAGCCTGCAGCCAGAAAACGAAAGTTCTTTTACATGTAACAAACAACAACAACTACACGTAAATACGCTGAGAGAGCAGAGAGCGCTGCAAAGCACAGTGAGAGCGACAGCGAGCAGAGAGCCACTCGGACACTTGGCCTTGAACTTGTGCGACGGTAAGTTGAATTAAGCCTTTCTGTTTTTCTGCCTTTTCAACGCTTGCACTTCTTGTAACAAAGAGTCCAAAGTCGATTGCATTGTTGTCGTTTGCCCACAAGAAAACAGGTAGAAAAAGCTCCTTTTCCCGCCCCAAAACTAGAGAGTTTGGTTCCGGTTCAAACCCGAAATTCCGACTTAATAGGTTTGTTTTGCATATCCAGAAATCCAGAAATGCAGCATAGAGTTGAGGGGAAAGTCTCTGTTCAGCCTCTTTTTTCCTGCCCCCCTAGTCTCTATTGCACTCTTGATGAGACGACAATTGGCGGGCAGACGAAGAGAGTCAGAACGAACAAAGAGGCGGGCATTGCCTCCCCCACTTACACTGCGAGAAACGAGAGAACTTGAGTAACACTTATTAGCAATTATTACCTCAGACATTTGCAATGCGCTCGCGTTGTCTGGCTGTGTGTGTTTGAGTGCGCGAGAAAACCCAACGAAATGCTGTTACAAAATAACTGCTCGGGTAACTGGGATTTTCTTTCGTTTAATTATTGTAATTGTTTTATTTGCATGCTAAGTGTTTAAAACACATAAAGTTTCCACTTTGTGACTGTGGAAAATCTTTGTCTCATCATTGTAAATTTCGCCAATCACGATTTTAACACGTTCTTTATAGAGACATCATGATTTCCAGTTTCCAGAATGTAAAGCAATTAAAGGGTTCTGAGGGTTCTGAATATAAATTATTGGGATAAATACATTTATTAATATTTGTTTCTTTATGAAGATTTTGATGTTTTCTCTATTACTACTTAGAGGTTTACCAAGAATTCTTAAATCCTGCCTTTTATTGACATAATACAAGAAGTTGAAGAGTATCATAAGAGTATTGATGGGCTGTAGCCTTTTTTGTGGCTAAAGAAGACATCATGATTGCGGAATATTTATCATATTTAATAATTATTGAGAGATGTTGATGGAAATTTCCATTAAGGTGTCTGGAGTTTCTTTTGATTGGCATTTCAATTGTTGCGCTATTATGAAGTCTCGAATTCGAATTCTCGGATTAAACAGAAAAACCCTTTTTTCCCAGTTGGTGGCGCATGCAAGCATATTGAAGCTTATCGAGCTATTGTCACTTTTTATGCCATAATATAATTGTTCAATAAGCTTACAAGCAACGGGAGGAGAACAAAAAAAAAGTCAATAAATAAAACAAGTTTTCAAAGTACACGAAAAATTAGCTTTGTTGTTGCTGTCGTCGACTTCTAATACTCCATCGGTGTCTCTGTGTTGTTTACTTACACATGTGTATGAGCTTTAATATAATTTGTAAAAATATGCGAATTAATGTTGCGATGGAAAGAAACAAGTTTTAAGCCATTTATTTATTTGTTTGAATTTCGTTTGTGATTAGGAAGTGTGCGATTGAGTCAGCCGAATGGAACGTTAGTAAGTTCCAGGGAAATGCACGTGTCAGTCGAAAAACAATGACAATTTTGATGATAAAACAAAAATGGCAACAAAGTATTAAGGAATTCTGTGCAGATTGTGAGCGCTTTTCCCCTCACTTTTCTTGTTGGAAGTTGCTGTACGTTAAGGATCTACGCGGCAGCTTGAGGAATTTTCGTTTCGTTTTTTGTAAAATATTGCCGTCCAGGCCTGATTAATTATGGCTTGTCCGCTGCCGTTGTCGTTGTCGTTCAAAATGCTCAACTAGGCGTCGTTGCTCGTTGTCTAGTGTGTGTGTGTGTTGTTGTTGTTGTCCACTGGGTGTGTTTGTAGTGTATATGCGCGAGGGGCGTGCGTCCAGTTGAGTCCGGTTTCGTTTGGAAGTTGCAAGTGCAGCACGGCGCTTGTAAATACCCTCGCAGTGGTCATGATGGGTTGTCAAAAGCACAAAGGATAGGTGGGACTCATGTTTTCCATCTTAACTTATAAAAATCATTAATTAATTTCATAGATTTTATAAGAGGGCATACATATATAAAAATACATATAAAAGTGATAAGGAGTACATCATCTTGCTTGCATAACTTAGCATTATAAAAAATAAATTTCGCTTTGTAGGGTATCCAAGGTGGCGTCTACTAAGCATAGTTTCTTACCTTTCTGGTTCCGCGTTGATTTGATATTGCATTTTTGAAATTTCAGGCACGTTGCAGGTAACAACAATGGTTGCCGTTTTGTTGCTGCTGTTTTTGCAATTGTTGTCTTTGTTGCTCTGCATTTAATTTTCAACCATGGTGGTGTAGCCACTTTTTTCGCTGTTTACCAAAGACGAGATCTAAAAATTTTCCATGCACATGTTTCCTTTCCTCATCCCCCTTTCCTCTTCCGCTTTCTATTCTCCGTTTGTTTGTGTTAGATTGTTAAATAATATTAAATGAATTTGCTTTAAATCGGACAGCTGATTTGGCAGCAGCTGACTGCGAACGGAGAGGGCAAGAAGAGAGGCGAAGAGAGCCAAGGCAAACAAACATATTTGACAGACTAACTGGCGGAATTTGCTTTCTATGCGGGAGTCAGGGGGAAAGAAGGGCGGAAGGGGGATTGATTGTTCTATCAATTTCTGCGCCGCACTTTACACATGCGTCACACAGACACACACATGGAAGCCTTCGAGAAATTCAATAATACAACGCAGAATATGATAATCAAGCTGAAAAAGAGGAAAACAAACTCACCACTGACTGTTTATCAAAGAGAGTGCGCGTGCGAAACCGAGAGAGCAAGCTTTCTGACACACCGACACAAAAAAGCGAATTGAGTTAGGAACGGGCCAGCTCCGCACCTCAGCCCACCCCCCTTGTCCAGCCCACTCACAGCTGGGCCACTTGTTGATGAGAGAGAGCCAACCGCAAGAGAGAGACAGAGAGCGGAACTCACCACTGGGGCATCGATTGTGGTGGCCTTAGCGGCAACAACAAACAGCAAGCCGCCCTTTTTTCCGCCGCAAGAGAGAGCCAGCTCCTTTGCTGGGTCCTCTCTGGCTCTCCTGCTCTCACCGTGAAACTTATCAAGGTCGTTGGTTGGCTTGGCGTTTCTGTTTTTTTTTTTCGCTGTTGTAAGCGGGTTTTTCTACTTGTCCACCAACCGCACCTCCCACCCCAAGGCCCCCTTTACCCGCTCTGCAGGTTTACCATCATCCTTTGGCAAAAAATTCTTTTGCTTTTATGTTATTGGGTTTCTCCTGCTTTTTGCTGTTTCGCATGCCTTTGGCTTGTTATTCGTTATTGCGCTGGTTGTTGCTTTCCTGCTTCTCCTTACGGTGCACTGGAAGAAAATAAACAGAGATCCTAGAAAAGAAAGGATTATAAAAATCCTGGATACTGGTTTGGTGTTTAATTCTTTGCTCGTTTTAGAGCTAAAAGCAAGTTTACTGGACTTGATAAAATGTGTAGTGATAAAACACAAATTTTTATCTCTAGACAAAAACAAGACCGATAAGAATTTTTTTACATAACATTTGATTATGATAATGGTTGTATTTTGTCTGTTTGCCTTGTTTGTGATGTGGTAATATAGAATTTAATGGAATATGTGTATTAATATTAACCCTATGAGGATTTTATTATTTTATTTGGCGCCAAAAGTATGCTTATTATCGAGTAACTCCTTGGTTTTTTCGAGTGTATGCTGCCTGGTAAGGTGTTCTCATTCCATACTCTTAGCCGCGACGCCCACTGTTGGGCACTTTCAGTTGTTGTTGTTGTTGTGGTTCCTGCTGTTTAATTTACTTCGTTTACCTTGCCCCAGCGTTTATATTGCGCGTGGCCCTGATCCTGGGTATTCCCACCTCCTGGCCGACCTTTCCCCACGAGCCCCTCGCCACACTGCGTGTATTTGCTTTATGTAAACAGCATGAAATGCCACTGGAACTTAACTAAATTGTTTGAAATTATGCTCGCTAAAAGTTGTGAGGGGATTGCAGGGAATTCCATCGTATTGTTGTTGTTGTTGTTGTTGTAGTTTCTTCACCAGCTCGTTAGATGCGGCTAAAAAGTTTATGCCATGCAAATTATTTGCACCAACTTTTAGGTCACACTTTAAATGAGGGAAATGTAATAATGGAATGTAAGGAAACTGTGGTCAAAGGAATTACAACCATATTTTTGTTTGCATAATAAGGAAAAGGATAAAGCATTGTCGGTTGTTGAAACTGAGATGCGGTGGCTTTAATTACATAAATTTGTTAGGCCTTATTAAAGTTGGGTTGTAATACCCTTGCCTTGTGTTTAAACAATACCTATTTTTTCGAGCAGTCCATACTGCTTTTATACTAAACTCCTCTTCAACTGCTAGAGAATCCATTATGGCGTGTTATGATATACCCCGTAGGGTTTCCCCCCTCGGAATTCCTCAATTCCCCACTGCCAGAGAATACCAGTTTTTCTTTCCCGCCTCATACCAGTAAGTTACAGCTCGTAACTAGTGCAGTAGCATTGTGATTCGCGAGATAACCAGATTGCAGCAGAAGATTACACGATTGGACCACAGTGCGTATACGTCATAACTGGTGGCCACTACCACTTCCCCCCTGTAGCATTTACTCCGGCTCTTCCACTCCAGCGACAGTCCACTGTGCCACAGGTTAGCGCGCTTTAATGCCGCCATCTATTTTTAGCCATTTCTAATGAGCGGTTGCTATTTTTAGGCCAGGTGCTCGTGTTCGAGCTTTCGCCCCGTCCACTCTGTGACTCGGCGAGTTCGGTTTCGTTTTTCACTGCAGAAGAGGCAGGCGGCGGAGATGGGAAACTGGCGGATGGATTGCTTGGCTTGGACGATGGCTGGAAGTGGCCACTTGATTGCCGATCTTTGGCTATGCTTGCTCTCTGTTTTCGGCCGCTCGTCTGGCTTTTTGTGCCTCAGCCCGTTCTTTTTGCCAGATCATTATCATCATCGCTGGGCATTGCAGTTTCGTTTTTTTCCGATCTGTTTTTGGCCAGCGTTGGTAATTGTCTTTTGATGGCATTGATCACTTGAGCCCAGCTAGTTGAACGGGTTTTTTATATGGCTCGAGTATGGGGGTAGGGTATTACACATTGCTACTGCAAGTTGTTTTATAGGAAAGTCAACTTGGAGATAGTTATGCTTAATCATTGTTTTAATCTTATGTGGACCTACTGTTTTTATAATAAATGTAAATGATAAAAGGTAACTTTTTACCAGGATACTGGTTCCTCGTCGGGCGCCAATGAGCTTTGTTGACTCTTTTCTTCCTGGAACTTCCGACTTAAGAAGAATTTATCTAAAGAAAATTAAGTTGATCTTTTTTTCTGTTGCCCTACTATTTTCTCTAAACACTATTAATTATTTTACTCCCATGTAGAGCATTCACAGTTCAAAACTAACCCATAAATACCTCTTCAAAATAGCTAAAAGAAAAAAAAAAGAAAAGGTCCAAAGGCGAAAAAAACAAACTCGAAAAAATACTTCATTTGTTCCACTTGTGGCGTTGAGTGCCAAAAATCGCCAACATCATAATGTTTGATGACTGTGAAAGTTTCCAAATGGTTCATTAAGCCGCTTAAATACGTTACACACAGGTCCAAACAGTGCGTTTCTCTGTGTGTGTTTGCAGGGTACAGTTTTGTCTGATTCCCAGCGGGAGATCATTAGAATCTGGGCAACGGGAAATGGCCAGAACACAGACATTAACCAGGCACTAGTTTGGCTAATGAACGAAAAATTTCGTCCAAAATTAATGTGATAAGTATCCACACCGCAAAAACACACTCACAAAAACTCGTGGGCCTGTCTTTGAACAGCGATAAAATGCCACTTTTGACCACCAACTGGTCAACCTTCAAATAGACATTTATGTATCTAATTTTAGACCGGATAAATATAGTGGGACAATTAGAGACCAAACAATGCACAGTCAAATGGTTCAATTCAAATACTCTGGCCAAATAAAAGATGAATGGAATAGGAAGGAAAGGTGGTTGGAATAGCTTGGGTGTAAGCTAATGAATTATCTAAATTATGGGGTCATCTATAAATGCTTGAGAGCCCAGCAGATGCGCCCGCCCTCAAAGAGTGGGAGCAGCGACCCCGAGGGGAAAATCACCTATAATGACACTAACAATGAACTTGGGCCGGTTAACAATCGTATGGGTTGACCTTCTCCTTTTAATGGAATATATTATTTTTACAACAGCTACCTAGGCTGGACATTACCCTAGAAACAGGCAAACGACTTTCATAAGTTCGTGTTTAAGTATTTTCCCCCAATTAGGAGCTTGACTTACTCACATAATTTCACTCTATCGAAGGCTATTTCAAATTAAAATATACAATGTATATCAAGGTTACTTGGGTTTAAATACAGAAGGGTTTTTTATTGATTGTATAAATATTTGTTGAATCTATTATTCAGAACCGAATGCTCTTTATTTGTATTGTTTTGTTTCTTTTAATTCTTGAATTCATTTAAGGGTCAAAAAGCTTTAAGAGCTCTAAGAGCTACTAACAATCCTTGTGTAACTTCATTATTCTTGATTTAGGATTCTATGTACAACATTTGGACTGCATTAAAAGTTGATTTTGGGAGAAAAGCTGTTTTCCGTTTGTCTCACATTTTTTCTTGTCGACAAACCTCTTTGAAGTTTTGAGCGAGGAAAAGTTTGAAGCTGCCAGCAGCGCGAATTCAATTGGCGCAAAAACAAAGCAAAACTTTTGAATCAGGCAAAGTTTAAGCGAATGTAAATGAGCAATAAAAGTGATTTAATTCGTGTTGATGCGTAAAAAGCGAAAACATTTGCGACTGGCATTCCGCGAGACTATTTAAGGAGCCAGCCATCGGGGCACTCGATCAAATCATGAAAATTACAACTCATTCATGTACTTAGACATTTTGGTTAATAAGTTTCTAGTGCGCTGCGAACACGATTGTTTGGCTAGCCAAAAAATTAAATAAATAAATATTTGTCTTGCCAAAAAGTTCTCCCTCTCTCACCCTCCTATAATGATTTTTCTTTGTTATGAATTTATAATAAAAAAAAAGCATAAATAAATAAATAACAATGAAGTGGCTGAAGTATTACCTTGAGATCATTAGCAATTC
>VNJV01006822.1:0-11133 GCA_008042635.1 Drosophila nikananu
AGATGCCAACTAATGTAGAAAAAACAGAGTTAGTCCTCTTGCTGCAAGAACGATAGAATACAAGATCGCGCAATGCTCAACAACATTCAGGACTTATTTTGTCGACGTACAACTGTTGCGGACCTATGTGCAGCTCGGTGTGTAATGGAAAATGGTATCACTGTGGTCTTGGCAGTAATCTACGTTTCACCGAATCAGAAAATTTTGCATATTCAAGAGTTCATTCACACAGCACTGTTAGAATATACTACAGAAGGTTCTCGGCTTCTTCAGAGATATAATAAAAATTTGCACGAACTTCCCCTAATTTTCGCAGGAGATTTTAACATTAACTTTCGTGATAAAAAAAAATCAGAGCCATTAAAAAAATTTCTTCTTGAAGAAATTAATTTAATCATTAATAACGATGCGACAATACCAACAACAAAATTTCATATCACTATTGATGCAGTTTTTTCGAGATACTTGGACAAAATTGTATCTCTAACCTTTGTATCTTACTTTAGTTACTATAATTGAATAAATTGATTAAATTAATACACTCAGAATGAATGAGTAAAATCAGTTTTGTAGTTCTCCTTTATTTACCTCCTTCTCTCTTATTGACCTCCATCTTGCTAGGTTTCATAACAGTACACAAGCGTAAGGAAATTCGTTCCTAACGCGTGTCCGTAGACACACTCATTTTTTTTTTTTATGATTTAATCAGAAAAAATCGCTTCATTTTTACCATTTTTGTGCCTTTAATGACCATACATATACCCGAAATTTCAATACGGAAATTATTTCCCATACAATTATCTGGCGGATTCAGGTCAGAACAGAAGTTAATATTATATTATACCCTTGCAGG
This sequence comes from Drosophila nikananu, assembly GCA_008042635.1. NCBI lineage: Eukaryota > Metazoa > Arthropoda > Insecta > Diptera > Drosophilidae > Drosophila > Drosophila nikananu. The sequence continues at coordinate 854 of VNJV01006822.1, forward strand.
GTATAATAGCCATGTCAGTATGTCCGTCTGTCTGTCCGTCCGTTTCTACGCAAACTAGTCCCTCAGTTTTAAAGCAATCTGAATGAAACTTTTCAGATAGTCTTCTATATGCTCTCACTACTATATAAGTCGGAACTATATAGGAAAGATCGGTAAATTTTAACGAAAAAAATTATTACTTAGCCAATTTTTACAATATTTGAATAAAATTTGAGATATGGCCATTTTGTATTATTCCAGAATTTCGGTTTTAATTTTATTCAAATCGGACCACTATATCATATAGCAGCCATAGGAATATATATATAAATTCATTTAGTTCGTTCGCAACATTTTTCGCTCGCAACATTTCTCGTTCGCAACATTTTTCTTTCGCAACATTTATCTTATGTCAGTACCCGAGAAAACGAGAAAGTCAGAAGATTTTTCTTCTTCGTCTTACTTAATGCAAGAGTATTTAAACTTCGGCATGGCGAAGTTAGCTTCCTTTCTTGTTTTAAAATACAATGCCATGTTGCAATCCGAAAATCTGAGCTGTCTTTAGTCTTCAAGGCAAAATAATATATATGTAATAATAGTTTAATAGCAAAATTCACTTTCATACCCAGTACCGGGTATTATATAGTAGATTAGTACCAACCAAAAACGTAAAGGAAATATGTATATTTTTTATCAGCATCACCAGCCGAGTCGATTTAGCCCTGTCCGATTTTGTCTGTTCGCATGAGCTGCAGAATTTGTTGGCAAATTTTGTAAGTTGCTCGCCTGATCTTCTAAGATTTTATTTTTATACCCTTCTACGCAAATGAATGCAGATAGTCTCCTATATGCTAACTATATCATATAGCTGCCATAGGAACGATCGGAAAATTTGTAGGAACAAAATTATTACTTTGCCAATTTTTAACATATTTTCATATTAATTTATTTTGTAAGCAAACAACATTTAGTTCGTTCGCAACATTTTCACTCTCAACATTTATATTATGTAAAAACACGCGAAAGCGAAAAGTCAGGAAGTTATTCTTTCTCTTTTCGCTGGGTTTTAAATAATTTAAAATAAATTATATTATGTTAAATAAGATAAATATACAAAACTTTGAATAAATATCAAAAACTATAAATACTTATGATGTATTTAAACATCGTTTTGCCGAAGTTAGCTTCCTTTCTTATTATTATTATATTCCAATATTTTATGTATTATTCTGGAACATTTCGATTCTTGGGATATTGAGCGTTTATGTCATTCGGTCTGGGAGTACCATTAAAAACAGAATTTGTCCTAAAAATGTTATGCAAAAGCTTTACGTCGATTATAACATACCCGAAGTTATGGGTATTCGAACGGATGTCGTTTATTGTTTAATGCATGCATGCGGATCAAAAACTTTAAAGTTTATACTAACAAGAATTAAAGCTAACTTTGGCAAGCCAAACTTTAAATAACCTTGCAGTTAGTAATTATTCAAAATTGTGTATATTCTAGGTTTGGCACCTATATAATATAGTAGACCGATCTTGATAAAATTAAACCCGAAATTCTAAAATAATATTAAATGGCCATGTCTCAAATTAGATGTAATTTTATTAAAAATCGTCGAAGCTATAATTTTATTTTTACAAATCGATCAAGAATTTGTACATATACTTTAAAGTGGGTTAAAAACTTCTCAGTAAAATTATAATACTCTTCAGGGGTATAAAAACGAAACGTTAGTACCTCGGGACACCTTTTTTTATCTAATGCATTATTTATTATTATTATTATTTGTCTGATATTAAATGATTCCGGGGACAGTTAGAATGTACACTGCATACCAACCTTTTTTTGAGGGTACTCGGGAAATCCTATTAACAAATTCATTATATTTTTTTAAAATTTATTAACCTAACTTTAGCCGTTTAGCCACAATAAATTTTTGAAAAGTGGCTATTTTTCATCGAATTAACCTACGAAATGTCTGCCATATGAACCCATCATTAGGTACAAAGGTAGACCCCCATCGTATATGCTTCTTCTTGGTACATATACCTTGAATACGCCCCTTCGGCAGTACATTACATTGTTGAATGTCGTTAAAATAGGTTTGGAGAACGGCAAGGAAAAGAGGAAGGTATATGTATGTACATGATATTCACATGTACACAGAAATGAAGACATGGTCTCCCTTTAATGAGTTGGCATGTTTGTATGTGTGTGTTACTGTCGTTCCAGTTATTCTCCAACCGTAACGCAATGCTGGCAAATACAATGGCAAATACAGTTTTGAAGGAGACAATTGGCTGCTGAGACACACGAGTGTAACGTAACGGTAAACGCAACCACCACTTGCGAGACATATAGCTGGCGCTGTTGGAAAAGGGGCGGAGCTTGAACCTTTATGTACAATTGTGTTGGTTGGACAATGCCTTTTCTTGCCATCATCGATTTCCGCAAGAAACAAAAAGGTTTTTGTTTCCTCCAGTATCTCTAGCAGGCAAGAAGGAGACAGCGTCACTGCAGCAAAAGAGCGAAGGAGAAACACATGCCAGAGAGTAAGGTGAAGCTAAACGTTGCGAGAGCGAGACCCTACCTCGTAATTCGTTAAACAATATGTATGAGAGCGAGAACAATAAAATCCACGCCCACACACTTATACGTCACTTGTGCCAACAACCAACCGCTCAGCGTCGAGCTTATGCGTGCACAGGGTGGAAAGAGAGATGTGAGAGAAAGACACGCAAAAGAGAATCATGAAAACTGAAAAGCAGCTTCTCGGGCTGCCGCCAGCTTTGCTTCAGCATCAGTTGCTCGGGATGCCTCGACGGGAAATGGCGAAAGAAAATTGTACAACGGGAATAAGGAACTTCTGCTGAATCCGAAACTTCATTTTAAATCTCCCATTTAATGAACTTCTAAAACAAAACAAACGTGTCAATTTTAAGCCCATTACTGTTAATGTAAAAATAGGCTTGACTTTGAACACCTCAATTCCGGGGCGTGGCAATGGGCGAATGGATAACTCGGTTGAAATAATTGGTTACACAAGAGAGAAGGCCGCCTTTTTGAAGAGATCCCGAAATTTCTCTTAATGCGACGTGTGTGCTCTTCCCAGTGAGCGAGGCATATGAAAGTGCATACATTACGCTTACGTTTGTCCAGTGCATCGTGAAACTACATACATACATACATTTATGTACATATGTATGTATAAGACAGTTTCGTTGTGATAACTTCTCTCCGTTGAGGGCCACACTACTATGGCAATCTCATTTTAGTACCGGTTTCTTTGCGAGAGAGATGAAAATGTTTATTGTCACCAACAAAGCTGATAGAAACACCTTATATAGGTGCATCCTGGACCATTGGACCATCGCCTAAGAGAGTTCGTTACTCGCTCCGAATAGTACGGTTAAGTTACGGTTACGGATACCGATACGGATACGGGTTACACGCGATTTGCCCATTGTCCCATCGCACTTCGCTGGCTCTCTGGCCAATCAGGCGCAGTGACTGATTTTCTGGGGCCACATCCCCCTTATGTTTAACATTTTGTGCTGGCAGGAGGATTGACTTACTTATGTAAGGTCACAACATATGTATATACATATATTTGTATGTATTTACTAAGATCTATTTATATATGTATATATTTTTATGTATGTACTTCTTTGTGGGAGTGTACAAAAATTAACCTCTGAAATAAAAACATACTGGAATAAACTCTTTTGTATAAATTCAAAATAATAAAATCCGTCACTAAAAAGATTTAATTGATTTCGAAAATCAATTGAAAGTGCAATATGTTAATTTTTGTTAACTGAAGCTGCTTAGCAAATTGTAGGACTCTTTTTTATGTTGAACAATTCAAGCTGAAAAACTTTCAGTTTAGAAGAACAAAATATAATAATAAGTTCCAAATAATTTAATTAGTTTCATATTGGGAACTCAGTTTTAAATATCCCTTGAAATATGTTGCATACGAAATTGCTATAAATTTCGTTTGGAAACCGGTGTGACCAAAGAAATTAAAGGAAAGCTGTTTTTATAAACTGACATTATAAATCAAAATAAAATGATTTATTAAAATATTCGCCGTATTCTATGAAGCTGAAGGCAAATAATCGGAATCGGCAACGCCGTCGCCGTATTTAAAATGTCTGTGGGGAATAATATCTCATATAATTGAACTTACCATTGGGTCTTAAATAAAGTGACATTTTCCTGCCGGCTAGAGAAGCGCTCCAAGCAAGGTTTTAATTCTTTGAATTTCTCTCCATCTTGCCTTTTGAAATACATTTAGAAATAAAATTAAATTCTTTAACTTAGAAATCAGCTGATTTAGTTTGTTTGCTTAGAAAACGAAAAATCAGACTGTTTTTCTCTTTTTGCCCCCTTTTTTAATGGAGTTTTGCCGCTTGTTTAATTTTTATCTTTATTATATGATATATTATATTAACCACTTATATTTTTTAACCAGGGTATTATACTTTTAATGAGAAGTTCGCAGAGCAGCCGAGTCGATCTAGCCGTGTCCGTCCGACGTCCGTTAGTTTGTCCATCCGTTTCTATGCAAACTAGTCCCTCAGTTTTGAAGCTATCTGAATGAAACATTGCAGATAGTCTCCTTATAGCATATATGCTCTCACTACTACTATAAGTCGGAACGGGCTGGATCGGGCAACTATATCAAATAGCGCCATAGGAACAGTCTTAAAATTTTAGGGATCAAATTATAGCTTTGCAAATTTTCAACATATTTTCATATAATTTGAGACATGGCCCATATGTATTATTCTTGAACTTCGGTGTTCATTTGATAAATACTTACTTGACTTAACTGCAAGGGTATTTAAAGTTCGGCTTGCCGAAGTTAGCTTCCATTCTTGTTGTATAATAATTTTGACCACAAGAATGACACGCACTGTAAACTAGCAAAATCTAGTCATGCTCGACATCCCATATATTTTCGCAGTTTTTGAGCTATCTATTTTTTTTATTCGATTTGCGAGTTTAATTTTATGGAAATATAATCGACACACATATACATATAGGTACCATGAAACCGATTGAAAAATTAGTCAGCACGTCGGTTCGAAACATTGAGAGAAAAATCCCTGTAGGCACTAGCAAGGGAAGGAGCACCAATGACTACCAGTTATTTAATTTATATTTCGTCAGTTTTCTTATTAATCAATCTTTTTTTTACTTAAATAACCAATTTGAAAATAAATGTTTTTTTTTCATCCTTCTTTACTTTGTGGCCAAAATCCCACAATCTTTTTATCCTGTGTTCCGTTAACCTATCCGTCTGTCTCCAGTAAACCACCTTGGTTCAATAAGGAGCTGACACGCCTAAAAAATGTGAAGTCTAGGCTTTATAATAAATATAAACTCACTGGTTTTCAAACTGTCCTTTCTAACTGTCTTCGCGCTCGGTCGAAATTTACCGTACTTAACGTTCGGTCTTATAATAATTGTCTGACTCGTTGTAGGGTTCAGTTCTCACAGGACCCGAAACAGCTTTATAATTTTTTAATACCAAGCGTAAACCAAACCTATATCCTCGCTTTTATTTCAAAATTCTTCAGCAAGCTCGGATCAGGCAATCGCCGATCTTTTTCCTGATGAACCAAATATACTCTTTTCCTATGCCCAGTTCGTACCTAATTTTCAGTCCTATCTTAGACGAAAGCTCTCTTTGTCTGGATCTTCAACGTGTTAAGCCAGTATATGCACCGGGTCCCGATGGTATACCGGGCTGTGTGCTTGGGTATTGTGCCGACGCCCAGTGCAATCCCCTTCTCAAATTGTTTACCTTATCTCATTAGAAACATCACAATTTCCCCTTTTTTGGAAGGAATCATTTATTATTCCTCTCCAGAAAAAAGGTAGCAAATCGGACGCTGGTAACTATCGAGGAATCTCTAAGTTGTCGGCAATTCCAAAACTCTTCTAGAATGTAATCACTCTTTACATGCAGCAATTATGCAGATCCGTAATTTCTCCATGTCAGCATGGATTTATAAGGCGAATATCGACTACTACAAATTTTTTTTGGAACTTACCTTATTTGTTTCCAACGAAACCTTCAAACCGATGTGATTTACACGGACTTTAGTAAAGCTTTTGACTAGGTTAATCAGTTTCTTCTTGTAAGGAAGGTCGATTTAATAGGATTTCCAGTTGATCTCCTTAATTGGCTTCAGAGTTATTTGAGTGACAAGACTCAAAAGGTACTGTTTAAAAATGCTCTATACAACTCAATCAGTGTCACATCTGGCGTCCCACAAGGCAGCCATCTTGGCCCACTGCTCTTTACATTGTTTAGCCTTCCGCTAGTTCTAACCAACTCTAGGGTATTTATGAACGCTGATGATTTTAAACTTGCAGTATAAGGACAGCTCATGCCAGTCAGACTTACAATCGAATCTTAACAACTTTCAAGCATGGTGTCGTGCTAACTTATTACATCTCAACTCCCCAGTATGCAACTTATATTCTTAATGAATGCGGTTTTGAAAGAATAACTAGTGTTGACGATCTAGGTGTCCGACTAGATCCTAAGCTTTCGTTTTCAGAACATATTTCGTGCATGGTTAACAAGGCCAAAGGCATGCTTGGATTTATCAAAAGGTGGTCTCCTTATGTAACGAAGGCTCTCTTTACTTCGTTAGTTCGTCCCATTTTGGGGTATGGTTCTTGCGTCTGGAATCCTCAATTTGGAGTTCATATTAACCGCATTGAATCTGTTCAAAAAAACTTTCTGCTTTTCGCCCTACGTGGCTTACCCTGGGATGCCGACATGAGATTACCTTCTTACTCTAGTAGACTTCTATTAATTAACCTACCTTCCCTAGTTAACCGTATAACAATGCTTGGTGTCGCCTTTCTGCACAAACTAATTCACGGTGCCGTGGAGAGCCCCTACTTACTAGGACAGCTCAACTTCCACGTTCCTCGACCCTTAGCAATAAATCACTGTAGGAGGGAGTTTGAGGTACATGAAACTTTTTGGGTCTTATATGCCGATTAAAAAGAGCTAGATCTGCATCCCTACATCGCACTGAAGGTCTAGATAGATTTTATAGATAAGATATTAAGCTAACTTTGGTTGGACGAAGTTTGTAGCTTACAATAGGATTATTGGGCTCTATATAAATTGAATGTATTGATCGCACTCCTATGACAACTATGATATAATACGATTTAATATTTCGATTTTGATTCAATTAAAACATGTATTTTAAATTCTTATAACATAACTATTTATATCTCAGGGTTGCTATTGTAAAACAAGGAAGTAATTTTAACTTTGAACTTATTCACCTATACATTTTATATTTACGAATTCACATTTAAAAATGTATACTTACTGATTGATTAGTAATTGAATTACCATCTCTCAAGGTTCATCTACCTTTGTAAAAAACCCCGATTGCTATATTCTCATTCAATTCGTATCACTCTACTATTTTTATTGTAGTCTCATTACGACGGTATGACAGACATTGAACAGCAACAAAATCTACAAAATGTGCAAAGATTACAGCATGAAAGCTGTTTCCAGGAGTTCCATAACCAGCTGAGAAATCAGTTTGGCGCGACGGTTCGATTCCCAGCACCACCTCCGCCGACGCCACATCAACATCAGACTGGTGTTACTGCCGTCTCTTCCGGTAACTTGGTACCATTCCTTCCCGCCTTCTTGCAGCCGCAGCCAGTACCGAGTCAGGCTCAACAACAGCTGTTACAATTAATGCCGCCAGGTAGTGGGCATCCGCAATATGATCCGCTGAGTGGACACAAAATGTCCTCCATGACACCAACAATGTGGTCCACAGCAGCGGTGGCGGCGGCGGCTCATATACAGGCTGCTCTCGCGGCTGCAGCCGTTGCCGCAGCCTCTAATAATAATAATACCAATAATACAAAAATAAATACGAATAATAATAATTGTGAGCCAGCAGCGACAAGCATTGATCTCGAGGGAGGAGGAAAGCGAAGAGGTGGCATTGGTAATGGATCATCGTCGTCTGCCATGTCCAGACCAGAATCCCCACAATATGAGAATCCCTATGCCATCTCCATATCCTACAGTCACAACACACCGCCCGAGTCGCCTACGAACCACAGAGCAGTCGAGTGTTCCAAGGCGGATGTCTGTGAAACGGCTCAAGACTCTGAAATGATGGAGGCACCACTGAATCTAACTAAGCCAAAAGTGTCGCCATGCTCTTCGCCAACAAGTTGCCATCACCACAAAGAACACCATCATCACTGTGAAAGTTTGCCCACAACAGCCTGCCTTGTGTCTAGTCCGTCATTAAGCTGGCAACCTCAGGGACCCGGACATCATTATAACGAAATTGAGTCGTCTCTTATGAAAAATCATGTATGTATTATATAAATAACTTAAAATTAATAAAATTAAGTCGGCATACATAAACGAAGCGTAAAATAGAAATGTACATTTTCATAATACTGATGTGTTGAAATATTAATAAAAATAATACCAACAAGACAGGAAGCTAACTTCGGTAAGCCGGAGTTTAAATGCCCTTGCAGTAAGTCAGTATTAATAATTTTTTGATATTTAAGGATTCTCAGCTATATGATATAGTAGTCCGATTTTTATCAGGATTAAACCGAAATTCTAAAATAATTCCAAACGGCCATGTCTCAAATTACATATATGAATATGAAAATATGTTGACAACTGACTAAAGTGGTGAGAGCATACGTATAGAAGACTAACTGCAAAGTTTCATTCAGATAGCTTTTCTAGCTTTCGTAGAAACGGACATACGGACATGGCTAGATCGGCTCGGCTGTTGATGCTGATCAAGAATATATATACTTTGTAGGGTAGGAAATATCCCATCACTGCGTTGCAAACTTCTGACTAAAATTATAATACCCTGAAAGGGTATAAAAACAAAATAAATAGGGAAATAGTTGTGGACACACTTTTCTTTTTCACTTATATCTTTTTACCTGGAGCAATGGAAAGCTAGAGACCTTAGCTAACTAGTTTTTGAATAATTACAGTGATATCTATCACTGAAAGAAAACAAAGTTTTTGTAAAATAGTAATTTTGCCAATTTTCGATTGTGGACACCTTTGTAGAATGTGGTAAGACTAGGAAAGTATCAAGTTAAACGCAATCAAATTAAGAAAAATTAAAGTTTATTCATTTGTAAAGGCAAAAAAAAATACTACGCATGACATCATTCTCCATCAGAATCACAATTCGCACATGTGAAATTGCAGTGAACGGTGTTGGAGGCGGTCAATTTTTTGGCAACATCTTTATGCAAATGATGCAAAAGTCCTTATGTTCTTCGTCCGACGACTTCTGCTTCTTGGAAGGCTTAGATAGTTTGGCACGTTTTGCCGGTGTTTTGGCTGGCGTTGATGTGCGACCGCGCTTAAATGGGTTTTTGGCTGCCGTTGCCGTTGAAAATTCCTTGGCAAGCTTTTTGAGTTTTGCCAAATCCTTGGGCGCCTTAGCCGCTTTTTTCGATGTAAGTTCGTCAGCCTATTTCCATAAAAGAATAAAAATTTTAATAAAACTGGTTGTCACCAATGTTTGCCTCTCGCTGTGACCTTCACATATTTCAAACAATGGGTCCCGCCATGAACAAAAATGCGTGGAAAAGTCTAATTAAAAGAGAGAATACAGTCCTAATTGATTTGATAGAGGCAAATACAATATTTTGGGAATTGGGAAATTATATGAATTTGCATTAAAAGACCTAGAACGAAAAAGTAAAATTGAAAATAGGGATGCAGGACTATCGAAGGGAAAATTGAACACTTTTGCATCTCGTTATGGAACTGGCACAGGAAATCCAGCTTCTCCTCCATGGGTGTGGCCACTGGTGCCATCATGTTTCTCCCTGAACGGATCCCACCCTTGCCTAAAAGAGCCCATATACAATTATCCGAGTTCCTGGGACATGTACTAGGAGTTGTCCAAGGCAGGCGCAGCCACCAGAACGCTAGCCAATAGCTTAGGGACAATTATTAATCTAAAACAAATCAATATCAATAACAAATCAAATATTGATGGTTATCAACAAAGTATGACCGCATCATTGGCGCTCAATAAATGCCGAACAACGAATAGAAAGAGCGGTCACACTTCAAAAGAATAAACATTTTTGCGCTTCGTGACAAAAATTGGAAGTGGATACTAAGCGTGGAAAAGTCGAATTAAAAGAGAGAATACAGTCCTAATTGATTTGATAGAGGCAAATACAATATTTTGGGAATTGGGAAATTATATGAATT
>VNJV01006844.1:0-10846 GCA_008042635.1 Drosophila nikananu
AAAAAGAAAAAGGAATTTTCCTATTCAAATTGCAGGCCGTGATCTACACCATCGATGACCAGGGCATGTCGACCGTACAGGACACCTACTTCCTGCAATATTCCACCACATCGACCACCTCCGAAGAATTCTATTCGCAGCTACGCGAAGTGCGTCGAATTGCGGGGGAGATCAATGAAATGTTTGCGGAAAATGGCGTCGATGCGGAAGTCTTTGGTTACTGCGTCTTCTACATTTTCTATGAACAATATTTAACCATCTGGGATGATGCCCTCTTCTCGCTGGGCATGTCCCTGCTGGCCATCTTCCTGGTGACCCTGCTGGTCACTGGCATGGACATTACATCCACGCTGATTGTTGTCATCATGGTGATTTGCATTGTGATCAATATGGGCGGCATGATGTGGGCGTGGAGCATTAATTTGAATGCCATTTCGTTGGTGAATCTGGTGGTTTCGGTGGGCATCGGTGTGGAGTTTGTGGCGCACATTGTGAGGTCCTTTAAGCGGGCGGAGGGCACGGCACAGGAGCGGGCCCGCCACTCGCTGAATGTCACCGGAAGTAGTGTCCTGTCGGGCATCACGCTCACCAAATTCGCTGGCATTGTGGTGCTGGGCTTCTCCAATTCACAGATCTTTCAGGTCTTCTATTTCCGGATGTATCTGGGCATTGTCCTGATTGGAGCGGCCCACGGTTTGATCCTGTTGCCGGTGCTGCTCAGTCTCCTGGGGCCGCTGAACAATCTGGCCAGGAGTTCCAGTGCCGAGCCCATTGCAGCAGTCGCCAACTAATCGTTACTCTTAATATATATACTATACTATATATATGTATATATTTGTACTATATATCCATAGTCTGTAGGGTTTGCCTGATTGATTGTGTGTGCCTGGTGGGTGGGGTGAGTGTCTGTGATTTTTAATGATTTTTGCAAACTGTGAGCATCAAAAGCATCAAAAAATAGTCGAACAACAACGAAGGAGATAATTAAATAAATAAATTATAATAATAACTAAGTTTGTATTTAATTTGAACGTGTTTTTATTACCAGTCAGTGGTTTGCATTTCATATTTCTTTAGGTTTTTTTGCATATTTTAAACTATGGATTTTGGCTTTTGTTGGAGTTTTATTGTTTTTTCTTTTGATTAAGTAGGATTTGTGAAGCTGAATTGTCATTGCCGAAATAGTAAAACATTCATTTTCTACTTAAAGTTCGTTTGGAAAAGTATTTTCTCTCTTTATTAAAAACAAACCAAAAAATTATTTACATAAACAATGTCGCGTAAAATTATGCCACAACTTAAAAGTGTTTCCCGATTATTAAGCAGTGAGTCCAAAATTTCAAAGTGATATTTTACTTTCAGTTTTTCATACGAAAAATTTGGTTTTTTGTTCAATTCACAGAGGCAACTTTCACAAATATCGCGGGTTTTGCGGGACGCATGTTGGCCTCTGCTTGCCCCAAAGAGGATCTAAGTGTCGCTTCGCAGATTCGGTCATCCAGAAGCCACCTCACTGCCCGATCTGCCTACTCCCTGTGCCTGCCCCAGACCCACTCCTTGGAGCAGAAGGAGCACCAGCTGCCACAGCACGAACCCAATCCATTCGCTCTGATGGTTCCCTTGAGCACTGGCAATCCGGCCACCTGGCTGGCCCAACAGGCGATGCTTAATGGGTGGCGGCGGCGGCGGCCACCCAACTTGACCAAGGACTCGGAGGAGAAGCGCATCATCACCCAAAGGTTATCGCAGCTCTTGGGTTTAGACTCCTTGAATTCCGTTGTGGATTGTGAGGATCAAAGGGTGTGCAGCAGCAGCAGCAGCAGCATGAACATGCAGCAAAGTCAGCAAATGAGGAACTTGCGGCTTGAGGAGGATCGGCAGAAGGCCGAGAAGAGATTAAGCCCGCCCAAGACTCTGAAAACGAAGGGAAAGGCAACCCCTTTTCGACCCTACCCCGCCGACTCTGCCACGGTTTTGGTTGCCAGTTGGTGCCACCATAAATCTGCTAGTTTTCCTAGACTGCAAGAGGATCCGAGGTTCACCACCTGTGGCAACTTCAAACTAAAAGGGGAGCTAAGATGCCAGCAGGTAAATTACACAAAAATTGTGTACAAGAATCATTTTTCGTTTATATCAATATAAAAATGTCAAATGCATGACATTTCTTATCTCAATCGTTTTCCATGTCTAAGATGACGATATTTGAGAGTTGTTGGTGCGATAAATCGATATTTTGTCGATATTTTGTCAGAAGTATCGAAACATTATACTCTTTTTTCACTAAATGAATGATAACTTAATTAATTAATTCATTTTCAGGCGTACCAATCGCGTTATAGGCCATTCAAAACCTGGCAGCGACTCGATGACCAAGTGACTCCCCAGCCAAAGAATCTGCATCCGATAAACGTCGTCCGTCCTGGCATTCCCCCGCTGTACACCATAAACCGGGTTTCCGAAAAGGTTTTGCGGATGGCAAAAACCCGGAACTATCAAGTGGAGCTATCGGAGAAGGAGCACGAATCACGGCTCACCGATTTGGTGGCTTGGATTAAGCGAAGGATATTTTTTTAAGGGACCATGAAAATTGAGACTTTAAAATTGAGAAGAATGCAACTCGAACTTTTACTAACGCAAACCTGAAGGTATATTCAAGTTGTAGTACAGATTTTTCAACTGCAATCCTAACCTGACCTCAGCCCTTTGCTTTTCTAAATCACCGAAAGGCTGACTTGTGTGTAAATGAATGATACTTTTTACCATCCTCCATACCCTGTAAAATCTCTATTGTAAGCATTTCTAGATTATGCAGTCTATTTTCTAAAATTCATTAGACACTTTCTCAAGACCTCAAAATTGTCGAAGTCATCACGATTCAAGGAGCAATAGTAACCACACTTTATATATATAACTTGTTGTATATAAACAATTATTGCCGGAAAAAAGGGGAAATATATTGCAAGCCACCTCAGCTTTGTTGTTTTATTAATTAATATTAGATGAAATAATTATTCGTTAGTGAATAAAAATAAGTATTAATACAGGTTTCCGCCTCCTGTTTTTTAAACCATTTCTCTGTTTAAAATTTATATCAGCTTTGTTGTTTTATTTTTTAATATTAGTTGAAATAATTATTCGTTAGTGAAGGAAAACAAGTATTAATTTCTTTTTTTTACTATTTCTCTATTCTAAATTTATATTTGTTGTTTTATTAATTAATATTAGTTGAAATAATTATTCGTTACTGAACGAATAGAAGTATAAATCCAGTTTTCCGTCTCCCTTTTTTGTAAAATTTCTCTATTTAAAATTTATATTTAAACAAATAAAGATAACTCCCTTTTTAAGCTGCCCTCCACTCATTGTTTATCGCCGTCGCACCTTTGCTTTTTATGGCCTCAAGCGGCCAACTGCCGCGTGCGCCGTCAAAACAAAAAAAAAACAATAAACAAGAGGGACGTGGCGGTGGTCAGGGAACCCCTAAGGATCTCCCTGCTGGCTCCAGGCACTTGCCAAATACCTAAAACGTCTTACGCCTTTTGGGCAGAAGTTTAGCACAGATTTCTTAATGATATCGCCGCCGCTTTGGGGGTGGAAAGTGCCAGCTTTTGATACCCTAACTCATTGGGAACTGTGCATTTTTCAGGCATTTTAAACTAAACATTTTTAGGTAAATCAATAAAATTGTATTACCAAAAACTAGCTTTAAATAAATACAAAACTAAAATGTATTTTAAATAAAGTTTTCGCTTCAAGAGAAAACTACTCTCAAGGGCATTTACTGTTTTGTTGCAAGGAGTCTGTGGCTCCTGCCACAAAAGGAGTAAGTTTTCCGGCTGATGGCTTCCTTGGTTTTAACTGCCATCGCCTGCTGGTCAAGTCGAGTGCACTGCGGCTTAAGGATTTTGCTGGCCATGGAAAAGGAGTAGACACACCGGAAAGCGCTTAACCCTCAAAATGAGTCGAGTGTTTTTAATTAAAATTAATAAAGTTTAGAGTGGGTTTTTCTGCATGCAGCTCTAAGCGCTCATTTACCCTTTTCCCTCGGATTTTACTCGACTTTCCAGCCTCTGATGCTGCCATAATCACTTAATGAGAAATGTGTGCGGCGGCATTAAGATTCATGCCCCATCGAGTCGCAGGCACTTCAAATGGCCGACAATTGAAAAGCATAATTATAAATGTATCAACTAATGCATATGGCAAAATCAATTAGCAATTAGCACACAAACACACAAACACACACACAACCGGCCATCGGATGAAGTGCAAATTGAGTTGTTTGTGCTCGCACTTATGGCGTTCGTGTGTGTCCGTTTTGAGAATGTTTTTCATCCTCCACTTAATTGCCATTCAAAGTGCCTTAACAATGCCAAGTGCTAATGCCAAAAGCGAACACAAATGAGCCGGAACATCTTGGCAGGAAAATAAACACGTGAATGAATATTTACATGTGCATATGGCTTTAGATGTTTAGAGTTGATTTTTCTTGGGAAGAAACATCATCTCAGGCATCATCATCCCTTTTACTTTTTAATATATATTTAATTTTTATGATTTCGAGTGAATAAAAGTGCACACTTTAAAGGCTACATTTTCAATTGAAATTTCTGTGGCCTCACTTAACACCATTCCATATCACACACAAAACACACAAAACACGAGATGAATAATCCATTAAGAGCATCTTTGCAGACTCACAGAAGACCGGAGCATAAATCATTCGTATGAGCAGCTAACACATTTCGCCCAGAAAATTGAGGCGAATCAACGAATTAATGTGTGGCAAGTGTGGCAATAAAAATTTAAATTAATTGATTTTCTTGCTGCCCGCGGGGCATGTGGCCCGTGGCCCGAATAACCAAAACCAAAGTCATAGCCATTGCGAAAGCAGAAGCAGAAGCAGAAACAGAAACAATATTCTGACGATTTGTGGCCAATTTAGCTACCAGCTTTGCATCCAGCGAGAGGCCATAAAAGGCCAAAAGGCGAAAAAGGCCTGACTCTTAACCGGGTCATAACTCACGTGAGGATCTGCTGCCTGCATTAAAATAAAATTTGCGCATATTTATTAATCGGTTATTGGACGCACATCTTGCTTTATGTATCCGTATCTGTATCTGTATCTGTATCTTTATATGTATCTGCATCTGCATATATAAAAAAAGTGTAAAGGGAAATCTCAGCCCTCGGGTATTGCCTTTCATTTTCAATAATTTTCCCTTTATTTTGAATAATGCTTTTTTTAATTAGTTGGGGAATTTCGGAATTTGTTGTCGAAAGCGTTACGGGAATTGTATTGAGATAAGTAAGGTTCCAAAATTAAATTTAAGCAAAAAAATAATGCGTAATGTGGAGTGAATTAAATATAATTTACATTTAAGGCATTTTAAAGCCACTGAAAATGGGTTTCCTCTTAGTTTTCGTTGCCAAGAAAACAAGAATTTAAACTATATACATAATTCCTAATTCGTTCTTAGAAATGCAATATTATTATTTAATGATTAAATTTCTGCCCAACAATTTGCATTTCCCAGAAAAAGAGATATATAAGATATTTCCAGTATTTTATAGGACTCACTGAATATTTCCCGCTGCTTTCCTGGCTTTGATTAGCCAGCTGAAGTTTGACTCATAATTATTATTAATCTTTTGGTTGCATAATCCTCACATTTTGGAACTCTCCTAATCCCCATAAACTCTTTAATTATTTTGCAATTAGCAGTTGCATTTGTTTCAAACTTTATTTAATAATTTTACATAACTAGGCACATGTTTTTTATTACACAACACGGGAAGGAGGAGGATGGTGAGCCACAGATTGGGTTTGCAATTAATGCAATCAACCAAAGGGCCAAAGTCAGTTGTGATTTTGGGGTCAAATGACAGGGCCTAAGCCAGGCTAAGCTTTCCACATTTCCACCACCGATTTCCCACTATCATGGGGCCAGGCCGTTCTAAATTGGTTTTTAATACAAATTAATTACAAAAGAGGAAATTCAATTTTTAGCAGCCAAAAACCAAAAGCGGCGAACAGGGGAAAAAAGTTAATTAAAGCAGAGCGGGCACACATTTTCAATGATGGAGATGGAATATTTAATTTATTCATTCGCTGACATAAGCCGGGAATACGGGAATAAACACTCCGGACTGTGGACTGTGGACCGTGGAGCTAACCTGGTCCATAGACGGAATCAGTAATTTATAAACGTGCTTATAAGCCGCAATCCAATTCGCAATTCGCGTTTTGGGCTAAAATTACACTTTGCAGCAGGCCAAAAACCTATTTTCAACCGTTTTTCCTGCGCCCCCCTTGGATTTACACTGACACAAAACTCAAAGCCGGCAAAACTGGCATCCTGGCCATGGCCATGGTCATGGAATTGGCCTAAAGAGGGGGCAAAAAAAAAAAATGAGGAAAGGGTGCACTCAAACCAAAGCTATAACTGCAAAACTGAAACTGAAGCCAAGCGAAAGCGCGTGAGCGAATGAGTTTGATGCAAAATTAAATTGAAAACGTATAAAATTTAACCCTAAACAATTTAGTAAAATATTTAATTTAATATTTATTATTCACCGCATCAAAAATATGATTGAAATTGAAATAGAATTTATATTAATAACTCTTTTGAAGTGCCACAAAAATAATTAATTACTTTTGGCAGTCAACAATTTTCGTTTTGGGAAAATGCCACAAGAAATATCAACCGAAGTTGTGGTGAATGTTTGCCGACTTTCCCCAAATTTCTTGTGGCCAGCAAATCGAGTGACAGACAGGCCAATAACAGAAATCAAACAAAATTACTATAGATTAAATCCGAGTTCAGAGTCCAGAGTTTAGAGTCCTGCATCCTGAGTCCTGCATCCCAGAGTCCTCAGTGGGTTAATTTCGGGTGTGTGTGTGTGTGTGACAGCAATTTCCAACTAAATTATAACAACAACCTCAACAAATGCGCACAATTTTGAGAAAACTTCATGCAAAATGCAGGAGCAGGCGCCAGGACATGCCGCAAAAAGAGGCAGCAACAAAAGCATCAGCATCAGCAGCTGGTTGCATTAAATGGCGCACGTTTTCCCCCCAGCATTTCCCCCCCACAGATCCACCCCCCACCCACTGAACATATCGAAAATGTCAAACACACATTTGACCAACACACGGGAAAGCCTGGCACACAGCATGGCTTCTGGAAAATCACCCCTCTGTCCATCTAAATTAGGGATGAATGTTTTGTGGGGCGATAACTTGGAAATGATAATTTTGGAAAATGGAGTTGATAATATAAATTGAAAGAAATCTAATTCTAATATTATTTATGCATATTAACAAATTTATATTGTAAAAATATCAACAGAATCATCTTAAAACTGAATGAAATTTCAATTCAAATCAAGTTTCCCTATTTAACATCCATATTAACCATTTTATATTGTAAAAATATTAACCGAAACATCTTAAAACTAAATTCAATTTTAATTAAAATCAAGTTTCCCTATTTATTTATATACTATATAAACTTTGTCTTTATAACTTATAAAACAAATAACAGCTGATTTTAGGCGCATGTTAGTTGATCGCAAAATTAATAGTTGGGAATTTTAGTGCGCCTTTTGCAAGCTTGAAATAAGTTAAAAACGTACAGAATAAACACGATTTTCCATAAACCGCTATAAATAAAATAAATTAAAAATAAAAACAAAACATAAGATGATTTATAGCGCTAATGCTAATGCATTTTCATGGTTCAAAGTTGTGGAAAAATCCCCTACAGGGCCATGCTATCGATTGATTGGCCTTCGATAGATCGCCACACAACAGATAATAATTATTAATTAATTTTTGTTTTTTTTTTGTTTTTTCAGCTCGCATGTGAAGTGCATGGAAATAAGAATTAAAATAATTATTATTATTTTGTTGTGGTGCCCACGAAGCGCTAGATAATCCAATTAATGGCATGGTAAACACACAGCGACACGTGCTCACACACACAAAATGTTGCATGGATTTGTGTCTCTGTGTGCTTATTTGGGGCTAGGAAAGGTGGTTCTGGCCTGGAAAATTGGTTTAAAAATATGAAAAGGCATTGGGAAATTGTTGGGAAAAGCAAAGAGAGCGGGCTAAAGTCGGTATAAAAGTGAGGAATTTATTTGGAGGAGGAAGATTAGCTGCATTCTTATTCTTTGAAATCTTATAATTTAGTTAATACTATATATATATTTTTTGTTATTTAAATTATATGTTTTTAAGTAAATAATTTCTATTGCTTTTTGTTTTTAACTTATAAACCAGAGACCGGATTTATTACCTTCTAGTTTTTCCTTCTCTATACACTTTTTTATTACAATTTTCTCTAAATCTCTGCAAGTCTTCATATCTTCATTTTGAAATCGTTTTTTTTTAAGAGAATTTGCCTCACGGAATGACCCTGAGCAAGGATAATTTGTACTGGTTTATGGGCAGCCACTGTTCAATTAAAATCATGGCCAATGATATCAATTAAAAGCACAGAAAACACTGATTGCGGTGAGAGCAGCTCTTGTCCCTCGGCCACCACCACCACCCACCACCCACCTTTGGGGCAGCAGCCAGGGGCTTTCGCCACATCTACCCCCCTCTTCTCTCAATATACTGTTCACCACTTTCTCGCCCCGGGTTTTCCGCTTTTCTCGGAATTTTTATGGCCCCACCAAGACTAAGGAGGCATCCCCTTGTGATTTATCACAAAGCAGCAGCAGCGGCAGCAACGGTGGCAACAAAAAGGAAACCTCAG
Source organism: Drosophila nikananu (assembly GCA_008042635.1). Classification (NCBI taxonomy): domain Eukaryota; kingdom Metazoa; phylum Arthropoda; class Insecta; order Diptera; family Drosophilidae; genus Drosophila; species Drosophila nikananu. The sequence continues at coordinate 8,769 of VNJV01006844.1, forward strand.
CCAGGGGGAGCATTTGCTTATCTGCGGAGCGTTGATATTTTCCCTTACCCCCCCTCCCCCCCAGATCAGGCATCAGGCATCAGCATCCTCTTCCCCCCTCCGGTTTTTCTCAGTGCTGCTGTGTTGTTTATCGTAATTATGAATCTTTGTTATCCAAAGCGCTGCTCAGCTCCTGTGCGCTCATGTGTGTGTGCGTTCAATCAAAATAGTTGATTTCTTTTATGCGAGTCTATGTTTTTCCTCCTTTTCCTCCTGTTTTTCCTCCTCTTTCGCTCCCTTTTTGTATCCGTATCCGCCGCATAAACGGATATGTATTGAGATGGGAAGAAAGTGCCAGAGAAGGCACGCAACCGAGCAACTATTTTTGATATGCCACAAATTATGCCCCTTTTGTTGCTGCCTCTTTATTAGTGTATCTATATATATATATATATATATGTATATTTTCATTTTGTTTTTTGGGTCCATTGTGGTCTGCACTGAAATCTTGGTCGAGCATATCGGAAAAGTCGATGGCCTTGCCTTGATTTTTCCACTCACTTAAGCCAAAGTCACAGAACAAAAAAGCCCTAAAATAAGACTTATTGTTAGTCTCGAAAAGCAAAGTATAATTAAAAAAAAAAAAAAGAAATCAGCTAATTATCATTACTATTTATGATTTATTTTTTACTTACCCCAAATGGGTTATTTTAACATTTTTTTAAGGCTCTTTAAAGGTGTTTTTTCTTATGTTTTTAAAGTCAAGAGAATTTATCGAATTACTATCGACGAAAATCGATGGTTTAAAATTCACTATACTCAAATATAGATTGCATCAACTATCGATAGTTATCCACCTCTAATTCTCTTGCCTAATTATTTAAATTATTAAATATTTTAAACCCATTTTTCAATAGAACTTTAGCCTTTAGAAAACTATTATTTAAAAAATATTTAAAGCATCTTAAAACTGTGTTTGTTATGTTATTCAAGCCTTTATTCATAATTTTAAATTACAAATTTTGTTAGAGAACTATTGACTACAGAAAACACTTATTTTTAGAGGATAAAAAAGCTCTTTAAATGTTTGTTTCTTTAAATGTCGAAGCCCTTCTGTTGCTTTAATTTTACATATTTTTCATTATTTATAATGATTAAAGTTTACCATTTGCACACAATTATTTTCTGCATAATTAAAGCTCTTAAAAGGTGTGTTTAATATGTTTATTATTCTTAATTTTAAATTACCAATTTTGTAAGAGAACTTTTGCCTTTAGAAACAAATTATTTACAAGATATTTAAAGCTTCTTAAAACTGTGTTTGTTATGTTATTCAAGCCAATATTCATAATTTTAAGTTAAAATTTTTGTTAAAGCGTTTATGTTGCTTTATACATTTTTCATTATTTTATAATGATTAATATTACCGGAAAACTTTAGCATTTGCAGCACAATTATTTACACAATAATTAATGCCCTTATAATGTCTGTTTAATATGTTTTTAAATCAAGGGAATTCTTCATTTTAAATTACCAATTTTGTAAGAAAACTTTCACTTTTAAAAAACAATTATTTACAACATAAATAATGCTCTTAAAAGGTGTGTTTAATATGTTTTTAAAGCAAGTAATTCTGCATTTTAAATGACCAATTTTGTAAGAGAACTTTGGACTTTAAAAAACAATTATCTAAAGCATAATTAAAGCCCTTTCAAAGCCATATTCGCTATGTTTTTAAAGCCTTTGTGCTACTCCAACGAGTTCTTAATGAAGTTCAGGCTATTCAGGCTCTCTTCTAAATTGAATGTTTGAATGCCTGCTTTTGCTTTTTGGCTGTCACGGCTAAATGAATATCGTGGCTACAAGCACCACTCATATTTCCGGACCGTAGCGATCTGCAGCACATGCTGGCATTGCATAAACTCCATTTACGTCCATCAATGTCCATCATCGGCCAGTGCAAAAATAGTGTAATATGTGCTGGCAGCATCTGCCCATTAAATCATACTTTTTCACACCAGTCCAGGCCGTAATTACACACACTTGCATGTGCGGGGCAGACAATTCGTCATAAATCTTTGACCGGGCTTAATCAGGTG
>VNJV01006845.1:0-52516 GCA_008042635.1 Drosophila nikananu
TTAATCTCCCAGCAAATCCATAAAATCCATCACACTCTCTCAGAGCAGAATGCCAGCTCAAATTCTCATCCAAAATAGAAATGAATAAGGGAACGGGTAGAGCCGGTGTAATCCGAAACCGTATCTCTGCAATTGTCTACGCTTTGCTCAACCCTCTGGTGTGACGCGGTGTCGACCCCACATAAGTAACCCGGCAAACAGGGAAGGGGCCTTCATGATTCCGCTTTCAATTCTCGATCTGGCATTCATCAATGAAGGACGTTCTGCCGCAGATGCACTGCACCGCAGCGCGGACCTTGCTGTGCATGCAGAGAGTTTAGGGTTCCGTCGCTTCTGGCTCGCGGAACATCATGCGATGCCCGGCATTGCTTCCGCCGCGACCGCTGTGGCAATTGGATATGTTGCTGGAGCGACGAAAGCTATTCGGGTGGGGGCAGGTGGCATCATGCTGCCCAATCACGCACCGCTTGCCGTCGCCGAAGCGTTCGGGACGCTGGCCTCTCTCTATCCCGGACGGATTGACCTTGGATTGGGGCGAGCACCCGGTTCCGATCAGGCGACCATGCGGGCACTGCGGCGTGATCCCGGCTCTGCAGATCGTTTCCCTCAGGATGTTGCGGAACTGCTGCATTATTTTGAGAAGCCCCAACCGGGTCAGACGGTTTTTGCTGTACCAGGAGCCGGACTGGATGTGCCCGTCTGGCTGCTCGGTTCTTCCCTGTTTTCCGCGCATCTGGCCGCAATTATGGGCCTGCCGTTTGCGTTTGCCAGTCATTTTGCACCGGATTTGATGGAAGAGGCTCTGGCTCTTTATCGTCAGCGTTTTGAACCGTCAGAACGTCTTCAGAAGCCTTACGCCATGCTGGCCGTCAATGCGATTATCGGAGAAACAGCTGCCGAAGCGCAGCATGCAGCGACTTCACTGGAACAGCATTTTGTTGCGTTACGCCGAGGGCGTCCAACGCAATTTCCAGCACCTCGCGCTGTTTCATGGAGCGAACAGGAACAGGCTCTTATCGACAGAACCTTGCGTTATACGTTTACAGGAACGGCAGATGTCGTGGCCGAAGAAATTTCCGCTTTTATAAAACAGCATCAGCCGGACGAACTTATGATCGGAGCGCCCCTTTTCTCACAGGCTTCGAGGCGGGCAACCCTTACCGGCATTGCGCAGAAGCTGATAGATAGTCAGTCAGTGGAGGTTTCGTGACTTTACCACCAGATGTTCAGATCTGGAATCCTGCTGATCTATGCTAATGTCTTGCAAAGAGCGGCACCTGACGCCCGCAAGTCTCTATGGTCATAGCCCTCACGCGCGGAACGTAATTCGCAGGAGTGATCGTCTTGGGGGCGTCAGATAACGGATACGCTCAGGTGAGAAAGTGCCTTTGTGATATCTAGGAGTTTGACGCAATCCACTCCAGTTGGTCCTTGATTGCTGTGCGGGCCAGAGCCGCCATATCGAGGGCTTCGAGAAAAGAATGTGTGGCACCTTTATAGACGCGTGTGGTTACATCATTGCCGTGTTCCTGTAGCTGATGGGCTATGGCGTGGCTTTCATCAGAAAGCACGTCACATTCTGCAATTGTCAGAAAACATGGCGGCAGGGCATGCAGCTCTGCCGCGACCAGATGTGCCTGAGGGTGTGCGCGCGAAGGTGCCTCTGGGATATAGCGTTTCCAGAAGAATACCATTTCATCACGGGTCAGCATGTATTCGGGGCCGCTATAGGCATCGAAGGAGGCATTCTCACAACGAGAATCATAGACGCCGTAGCTGAGCAGCAGGCCGTTTAACCTCAGAGCACGCGTGCCTCTCAGGGCAAGTGCGGTAGCGAGGCTAAGGTTGGCCCCTGCTGAATCCCCACCGAGGAAGAGGGGCAGAGTTCCAATGTCTCCAGCAAGATCTTTGGCAAGCGTGCTGATTGCATCGGTAATCTGATGGAGCGCGGTCGGGAAGATATGTTCTGGTGCGAGCGCATAATCAAGCGCGATGACCAGCAGGTTTCCCTGATCGGCATAGGCTCGTGTCAGACGGTCATGCGTATCGACGCCAAAAATCGTCCATCCACCGCCATGTAGATAAAAGAGCACCCCCGTGATTTTACCTGCAGGACGATAGATCCGATATTTCATGGGTGGTGAGACACTCTCCATCTTGCCTTCGCTCATGATGACGTCGGGGGTTGGCAGATTGGGCAGAGTGGCGCGGCCCTGAGCAGCAAGACGACGTGCGGTCTCTGGTGGCAGGGTTTCAAAAGGAGGAAAATCCCGGCTCACATCAGCCATGTGACGGCGGAAGGCTGCGATTTCTGGGTCGATCTTGCTCATGAAATACTTTCTTCGGGTACGGTCAGATCTTGTTTTGGGCTGGTCTTATTCACTATGCGCGCCCGGATAACGCTCAGTACACATCCTGCTGTGACGTAAAGAAGCAGGAAAATAGCGGCTGCAGGGTGCCCCATCCGCGCTTGCTGCCAGAGCCCGGCAATGACGACGGCAATTGTTGTAAGGGATAAGAATAAGGCGCAGACGGGTATGATGCCGAGCCATAATCCGCCGACACGCACACCGCCCAGAGGCAGGCGGAAGGGCCGGGCAATGTCAGGTGCGGTGACCCGCATACGCATGACGCTGAGTGCAACACCGGCGAAGGCAACCATTGTGCCGATGCTGACCAGATCAGCCAGAATGCCAATCGGGAAGAGTGCTGCCAGCAGGCCTGCCGCACCGGCTGTCAGCGCAATGCCGTGTCCTGGTGTACGGTGGCGGGGGTGCAGCCGGGTGAACCAGTTGGGCAGAAGCCCATCGCGGGCCATGGCAAAGCAAATGCGCGAATGGCCATAGGTATTAGCCAGCATGACAGAGGCGAGCCCCGCTAACGCGCCGACCCGCAGCAGCATTCCGATACCGGGATAGCCAACATGCGCCATGGCGAAGGCGACCGGATCTGGCACATTCAGTGTGCGAAACGGCACGAGGCCTGTCAGCACAAGAGAAACCAGCGCGTAGAGTAACGCACTGACAGTCAGTGTGCCGATCAGCCCGATCGGGAGGTCACGGGCGGGTTTGCGTGCTTCTGCGGCTGCGGTGGCGACGGTATCGAAGCCGAGATAAGCGAAGACGACGACGGACGCTGCTCGCAAAAAGCCGGATGCACCATAGCGAAACGGCCCTTCCGACGGAGGCAGAAAGGGGTGCCAGAGAGCAGGCTGGACATGGCGCGCGCCGATCAGCAAAAATGTCAGCAATACACTTATTTTTACAACAACCAGCACGGCATTCGCACGGGCGGATTCCCGCACACCGCGCATCAGTATCCCCCCGACAATCAGCAGGGCGAGGAGAGCAAGAGCGTTGGTATGGAAGCCACTAGTTGGCAGATCGGTCGGGGCAGTTCCGGTAATGCTCGCCTGTGTTAGCGCCTGCGGGAGGTCAATGCCGAACTCATGCAGCAGGCTCATGAAGTAACTGGCAAAGCCTGTCGAGACTGCGGCGCCGGCCAGCAGAAATTCCAGCGTGAGAGCCCAGCCGACCCCAAAGGCGGCAACCGGACCAAATGCGCGGGCAACATAACTATAGGACGCACCCGCTATTGGCATGGCGGTTGCGAGTTCCGCGTAGCAAAGGCCGGTGAGGCCGCAGGCCGCAGCGGCGGCTACAAAGGCGAGGGTGACTGCTGGCCCTGCGTATTCCGCCGCTGCCACCCCAGGCAGGATATAGATCCCGGCTCCTACCACGCAGCCCACCCCGAGCAGGAGGAGATCCACCGGCCCAAGGGCGCGATGGAGGGAAGGGGCTCCTGTTTTTATCTCTGCGGCCATAGTGTCTCCTGCGCCAGATTACAGATGCCAGTTCAGCGTCATTCCGACAGACTGCGGCGGGATGAAATAATACTGGTTTACGAGCGCGCTGCCATTATCATAACCCATGCTGAGCCCGTGGGAATTGCCAACATTCTTGGCGTAGAGGCTGAGGTCGAGCTGCCCTTTGGGAACGTGAAAATGTCCGGTCAGCTGGAAGTCTACGGTATTGTAATTGCCGATCCGCATGCTGTTGCCAAGCAGGCCCGGTGCGGAGCCCCGATAGTGATGAATAACGGAGAGCGTGGGCTCATGTGGTAAATCTACAGCCGCATAGCTGAGAATTTCGCTGAACTGCCATTTTGGGCTGGAGGCCAGTTGTGATCCTGAAGGAATGACACCCCCGGACGTAGAGACAGACTGTGTTGTGTGTGCATCATCATACGTACCGTTTATACGGAGTTGAAGCCCTTTGATCGGTGTGATCCATGTTGCACTCAGTTCCGCGCCCCGGCTGACGGAGGCCCCCACGTTTGCGCCATAGGTCAGGCCGTCAGGCCGCAACAGGCGCGCCTGCATGTTGCTCCAGTCAATCCAGTAGAGCGTGGGCTCAATCAGCAGGTGATGGTGAAAAAGGTTGAGACGCGCACCAACTTCGTAATTTTTTAGCGTGTCCGACCGTGTGCCGCGGGGCGTGGGGTAGGCGGCATTGTATATTGTCGAATTGGGCGTGCCAAAACGATAACCTTCCGAAAACAGGAAGTAGAACATCATCTGCTTGTTTGGTTCATAACGCAGCGCAACCTTCGGGAGCGCGCTTGTCTGCGAGGTGCTGGAGGCCGTGCGGTTGAGCAGGCTGCCGTTGCTGCTGTAGGCAAGGTAGCCGGGCGTCTCGCTTGAGGTTTTTTCTGATGCGTTAAAGACGCGGGCGCCGCCTGTCAGAGTCAGTCCTTTGAAAATTTCGTAGGAGGCTTCACCAAAAATGGATTTTTCAGTGCCATCGTAATTTGCTGTGCCCCAATACCAGCTGTCACCCTGCGTTAACTGCGGCACGAGAGATGCGCCATACAGGCCGGAAATAAAGGATTGAACGTTGTCAGTCATGACATTGTCTTCAATCCGCTTCCATGTTTCGTAATAGGCTGCGCCAATCAGCCAGTTAAAACGCGAGTGCTTGCTGGAGGCAAGACGCAGTTCATAATACATGGACTTGCTGTCACCTGTTTCATTGAGCGTTGTGTTCCCCCCGCCCATCGTATCTCCGTAATACGGGGTATAATCGGTGGTGGCGTTTTTTCCTTTACGGGTGAATGCTCCCATCGCGCTGAGTGTGGCAAAGGAGAAATCATGATCGTAGCGTAGTTCATGCATCTGGATCTGCGTGCGGAGCGGTTCCTCAATATGGCGCTGCTTCTGATAATCAGGCAACGCTGCAAGCGAATAGGGATCATCTGAAATATCGGAACTCTGGGCGATATAGGTGTAGGCGATCTTGTCCGCATCCGTGGGCGTATAGACAACGCTTGCGCGGGCATTGCGCGTGTATCCGGTATTGGTATTGCGGCCTATGCCTAAGTTGGTGATGTAGCCGGGGTCCTGCCGGTATCCAAGCACGCCGCGCACGGCAAGTTTGCCCTTGATGATCGGCATGTTGAACATACCTTTTTCGCCGTAGCCAACTTCATGACCGGGCATCCCGACGATGGAGGACTGGGCGGCGGCGTCAATCTTGCTCGTGTCAGCCTGATTTGGGATGTAGTCAATCGCACCACCCAATGTTGCGGAACCAAAGAGCGTGCTTTGCGGACCACGCAGAGCTTCCACGCGGGCGACGTCAAACGTGTCGATATCCGGCACGGCAATGGCAAAGCCGGGTTCAGAAAGCGGAATGTCGTTCAGAAAATAGCCGGTAGTGCCTTGCCCCTGATCAATGCCAGCGGTGGTGGCAATACCGCGGAAAGTGATAGTCGACAGGCCGGGCAGGGACTGGTTGAACGTTGCCCCCGGAATTTGCGCGATATAGTCGCTATAAGACTGTGCATTGATTTTTTGCAGGAATTTTCCGGAAAGCACGGTGACAGAGTTCGCCACATCATGAGTGGATTGCTGCCGCCGTTCCGCTGAGACCGTAATGGATTCCAGCGTATCGGGCTGTTCCTTTGCCGCTGCCCGGTTGTTCATATGGGGTGCGGCTGGCTGGCGGACGACTGGACGCGCGGCCGGAGCCGGGCGGGCTGGATGTGCGTGGTGTTTTGAATCTGTTTCAGTCTGGGCCAGCACTGTTCCGGGACAAGCGGAAACGGCGGCCAGGAGCAGAAGCCGAAAACGGGGGCGGAGTCTGGAAAAAGAGCTGTTGATCATGAGGGCTCGTTCCTGAAGAGGGCTGATACAGGGAGCAGTCGGTAACGTGATGGGTCGGTTCAGAGATATTTCTGAAGCCAGGAGAGAACCTGTTGCTGCACGTCGATCTCGGTATCGAGCCCGACACTGCCGCCAAACCAGTGGGGCGCGCCGGGATAGTGGATAAAGCGTGCCGTTTTTCCGCTTTCATGCAGGGCCGCGTAGAACAGGCGGCTCTGGAGTGTGGGCACGCGTGTGTCCGCATCACCATGCAGGAGCAGGACCGGCACAGTGACGTTCTGGACGAAGCTGAGTGGTGAATGGGCGGAATACTCGCTTTGGTGGGTCAGTGGGTCACCAAAGTAGGGCGGGATGAAGCTGAGGCCGACATCTGTGCTCATGGCCATCGTCATGAGATCGGCAATGCCTGCACCCGCAATGAGTGTTTTGAAACGGTCATTATGTCCGGCAGCCCACATGCCCATGAAGCCGCCATAACTCCAGCCGCCCAGTGCAAGGCGCGCCGGGTCGGCAATGCCGTCTTTTTCAAGGTGATCGACGCCGCTGAGGATATCCTGATAATCCTTGCCGCCCCAGTCACCCCGATTGGCGGCGCTAAACGCTGGGCCGCCGCCTTCGGAACCGCGTGGATTGGGCATGAACACCGCAATACCGTGGGAGGCAAGCATGCGCGCCCAGTTGTGCCATGAACCAAGCCATCCATCGTACCAGGCCTCCAGCGGACCACCGTGGATTTGCACGAAAAGCGGCATTGGCTGATGCGGGCTGGCATCCGGTGGCAGCACGAGAATGCCGGAAAGATCAAGCCCGTCCTTCGCCTTCCAGTGGATGATGCGCTGCTCTCCGAGGGACCATTGATCTACGCCCGGATTGCTGTGCGTCAGTTGCTGTCCGTACCCTTTGTGGTAAAGCCAGACCTCATCCGGCGTTGTGCGGGTTGACGCTGTCAGGGCGATGTCACCGCTATTGTCACGGGAGAAAGAGAAGACCTCCCCCATAACCGTCGCGATCTCGGTCGGTGCGGCCGTGCTGGCGTGATCGAACGCCACATGTGCCAGATGTGTTTCCACTCCTTTAAAGCCAAGAACGGTCAGGCCATGCCCGTCTGTGTCCCACGCGGCACGCAGGATTGCGCCACCCCATGCGGACGCAATGGGTTCACGCTTTCCCGTTGCCAGATCAACGGTTCCAACAAGACCATCAATGCCGTCCTCTGAGAAATACCCATAGACGACGGTGTTCCCGTCTGGAGAGAAAGAGGCGTGCACAGCCGTGGCGTGGCCGGGTAGGGTGTACAGCACCTTACCATCTGGTTTGATGACGGATTGGGTTGAGCGGTACCAGTAGTATTCAAGCCCACCTTCTTTACCGCTGCGGATAATGAGGCATTGCCCCTTCGGCCCCCAGTCCACGTCAAAGATGAAGGGATCGGGCGTTGGGACGGTTCTGGTCTTCAGGGTGGCGACGTCAAGCAGGATCAGGTGGCTGGTACCGCTGCGCCCTTCTTCCGTCGCGTTATGCGGGAGCGCAGGCGGTGCTTCATGGGTGATGATTGCAATGGAACGGCCATCAGGTGCCCATGTGAAGGTGACGGGCGTTCCCGTCAGTCCGGGAATAGTGCGTGTTTTCCCGCTTTTGATGTCGAGCAGTACGAGGCGTGCCCCATGCGCTGTGCCGGTTGCATGGGTGCGGAGGAGGGCGAGCGTTGCACCATCGGGAGACCAGCGTGGTTGATGGTCCCCTGCGAGTGTACCGCGCAATTGCTTCGGTTCTGCGTGTGAACCGGGCGTGACTGCCCATAGGTCCGGTGCCGTCGGTGCGGTGTGGCTGGAGGGGGTGATGCGGCTGTAAAGGATCTGGTGGCCGTCAGGCGCGATCTGGGCATCTGAGATCTGCCGCAGAGCTGAAATGTCTTGCGGTGTGATCGGATGCGGTGCTGCCAGTGCGGGGGATGAGACCAGCAGAGCGACCAGTGCAGAGGAAAGTATCCGGACAGACGCAGTGCGTCCCACTCCCGTGGGAAATACTTGAGCAGTGCGTATTGTATTTTTATAACGCAAGGCAGGCATGACCTTTGGGCTATTGTGATCCTGCCCTGATCCTGTCGCAGATTGTTGTCTATCCGGAACATCCAATTTTTGAACGGTGACGGGTCCACGTCATAAGCGTGGTTTTTCCTAAGGCAGACGGCTCGCCTGTTTGAGAAGACGCAAGGCATGACGTGTCTTCTCGGCGTTCATGCTGGCAAATCCGATCCGTAATCCGCGGGGCGCTTCCGGTCGTGCCTTATAGGAGTCCGACCCTGCGAAGCGAAGAGCCAGAGCAGCGGCGTTCCGCTCTATCCGGTCCAGTATGGTGGTGTCGGCAAACCGGAGCCAGAAGGCCAGCCCGCCTTTGGGCGGTATGAAGGTAATGGAAGAACCGAATTCTTCCGTCAGCGCCAGAGCAAAGGCGTCCCGGCGTTCTGCATAAAGGCGGGCGGCCTTGCGGGCATGGCGGCGTAATTCGCCTTCTTCAATTAGCGCCCCGACCGCTTCTTCCGTCACGATATTGCCCATTCCGTCTACAATCGAGACATGGTGCGCCAGAGCCTCAATAACCGCGGCAGGCGCCACAACATAGCCCAGCCTTAAAGCCGGAATGGCCAGTTTGGAGAGGGAGCCGACATAAATCACACTTTCCGGGGCGTAGCTTGCCATCGGTAATAAAGGCTGTGATTCGAAATGAAATTCGTGATCGTAATCGTCTTCAAGAATTGCAAAACCGTAGCGTCGGGCGAGTTCAATAACTTTTAGTCTCCGGTCAGGATGGAGCGAGACTGTTGTTGGAAACTGGTGATGCGGTGTCAGAAAAACGAACGCGATGCGCTGCGTGGCGCAAAGCGCTTCGAGTGCCGTGACATCTGCGCCGTCTCCATCCAGCCCGATTGTCCGGATGTCTGCCCCCAGTGCCTGAAAGGCCATGACGGCAGGCTCGTAAGTGAGCTCCTCCACGACAACAATGTCACCGGGGCGGATCAGTGTCATGGCGGCCAGAAAAATACCGTGCTGACTGCCACGTGTGATGCAGATATTCTCCGCGTTAACAGGCAGCCCCCGCTCCGTTTTCAGCATGGTCGCGATTGTCTGGCGCAGGGAGGCTGAGCCACGCGGGTCAGCGTAAGACAGGCGATTATAGCGTGAGACTTTGCTCAGGGCACTCCGGTAGGCGCGGGCCAGAACATCGGCGGGAAACTGCCGCCCATCCGGTGAGCCCTCATCAAGTTTGACACCGTGATCTTCCAGCACAGCAAGGGCGCGTGCCGGAGCTGCGATATAGCGAAAACCAGCCCGTGGCGAAGCAGTTTTTTCCGTATCAGATTTCTTGTCGGGACGGGAGGATGCAGGCCGTACCGGCAATGTCGCGGAGACCTGTGTGCCGCTGGTGCCGGATGTTTCAATCCATCCCTGAGCAACGAGTTCCTCAAAGGCCAGCACAATTGTCTTGCGGTTAACGGCCAGCGCATCCGCCAGCGCGCGGGTGCTGGGGAGATAGTCTCCCGCTGAAAGCCGGCCCCGTTCAATTTCCTGCGTAACTGCGTTGGCAATCTGCAGGTAAAGCGGCTGCACGGATTGCGGGTCCAGAGTGATATCAAGCGGTACGCGCCGGGGACGAAGCATCAGATGATGTTCCCACTCAAAAATACAAAACGAGACTGCGGAGAGGTTTTTCTTATGGTCCCCTGCTCGTGAAACAATTGGCTCTTGTCGTGCCCAGCAAGGTGCGTGAAATGGGAAAGAGCATCCGCGCTGTCACTATAAAACAGGCAGTCTGGATATCCTGACGGGCCGCGGCAGTAAAGCACGATCCGTAAGCGCAAATTTCCATTCTTCCTGAAGTGTGCCGACCAGAAACATGAATGACCTTATAGCACAACTGATTGGTGAATATCCCCTTGCAGCGGTGAGTGGTCTTTCTGCCGCCGATGGGATGCCGGTTCATCTTCCCCTGATTCTGGAACTTTCCCGTCAGTTCCCGGATTTGTTGCACGCGCGCCTTATCGGTCATATGGCGCGGCGTACCCTCACGATACCGCCCGAAGCCGGGCCGATCGCTGTGGAGGTTATGTTTTCTGGCCCGCAAGGCTATGTGTCGCCGGAAGTGGCAGGAGATCGCGGCTGGATACCGACGTGGAATTATGCACGCGTCTGGGCGCGTGGAGTCCTGAATTTTTCCGAGAATCTGACAGGATCAGGTCTTGAGGTGCTTGTCGACGCAATGGAGAAGGCGCGCGCAAAACCCTGGCGGATCAGTGAGAGTGAGCCACGTGCAGAGGCGCTCAAGAAACATATTATTGGCTTTGAAATTACAAATCTCACCTTCCGCCCGTCCTTCAAGCTGGGGCAGGGTGAAACTCCGGCAGTGTTCGATAAAATTGTAAGCGATCATCCGGACAGAGATCTCGCGCGCTGGATGCGGCTGCACGCAGCTTCGACATCCTCTGTGCAGGTTCTTCAGGAAAATCCTGCCTGAAAGCCTGAAAGTTAGTGACTATCTGACCACCCTATCCCGGATCATGGCGTCATGCGGTGCGGCAGGCCGCCTTTTTACTGCGTCCGTCGCGCACGGACAGACGACGATCTGTCTTGTTCAGAAGGCGTATATCATCCGGCGTAAGAGACAGGTTTGCGGAGGGCTCCGCAAGCATAGTCGTCAGGGCACGATGCGCAGCATTAGCAGCGTAATGCATGTTGTCAGGGTGTGCCGGTCTGGCGGCCAACCGTGCAGAGTTCTTTCTGGATGTGGCGAGCGGGCCGTTTTACGGGTTCAACCGTGATAGAGGCCCTGTCTCATATGAGGGGAGGAGCGGAGGCTCCGAGCCCTCTTCGGAGAGAGGCTTCATAACACTGACATATCGAGCAGGCGGCGGGCTACTGTGCCGGCATGGGCGCTCGGACCGGGCGGCGCGAAGGCCTGTCCAGCGACGAAAACCCCCTCCATCAGCAGCACCAGACCAGCGGTCAGCGTCTCAGGGTCGCGTGCGTTCAGAAGTGCCACGCGAGACGCAATCCAGTCGGCCATCGCCTGTTTGAGTCGCGCGGCCTCCCGGCGGACAGGATGATCGCGATCAGGAAACTCAAGAATTGCATTTGTCAGCCCACAGCCCCGATAGGTCGGGCTGGAAGCCCGTTCAGCCAGACCGTCAAAATAGGCAAGGATCTGGCCGCGTGGATCGTCGGGAAAATTGGCCTCGGCCTCCTCGAAGCGCGTCCGGCAGGTTCCGTAGAATTCATCAAGATAGACCGCAGCCAGCCCGTCTTTGGATTCATAGGCACGGTAAAGCGACGGCTTGGTGACGCCCGCGTTCTGCACGATTTCTTCGACGCCAACGCCGCGTATTCCGTTGTTATAGAACAATTCGCGTGCTGAATTCCGAATCCGTTCGGCGGCGCTGACGCCGGGTGTGGGTCGCTTCATAATCTATTTCCGCTTGACGATGTTACCGATCGGTACCTAGGCTCAGTAAAGTGTAACTTAACGGTTAGTCATATGAGCAGAAATCTTCCCATCCGCAAGGGTGCCGTCTTTGTGGTCGTCGTGGTGCTCACCTTTCTCTCCTTGCTGGTGTCGGCCGGTGTACGCTCAACGCCCGGCGTCCTGATGATGCCCCTGCAAATGGAGTTGGGGTGGAGCCGCACCACGGTTTCGTCGGTCGCCGCTTTTGGCATTTTCCTCTACGGCTTTGTGGGGCCGTTCTCCGCGGCGCTGATGCAGTCCATCGGAATCCGGCGCACGCTGATAGGGGCGCTCCTGCTGATTGGTACGTCGTCCGGGCTTTCGCTGTTCATGACAGCGCCGTGGCAATTTTTCCTCACATGGGGCCTGCTAACCGGTCTTGGCACCGGGGCAGTTGCCATGGTGCTCGGCGCTACGGTCGTCAATCGCTGGTTCGTGGCGCGTCGCGGCACGGTCATGGGGCTGCTCGCGGCAAGCACGGCAACAGGGTCGCTGCTGTTCCTGCCTCTACTGGCTTCCCTCGCGCAGACGCATGGCTGGCGCGGGCCGGTCGTCGCTGTCACAGTGGTGTGTCTGGGTCTTGTGCCGCTCGTCGCACTGTTCCTGCCTGAACACCCTGAGCGTCTGGGCCTTGTGCCGCACGGAGCGGAGGAGGGATATGTTCCTCCCGCAGGCCCGTCACGCCATCCACTGCATATCGTGATATCGGCGCTCCGTGACGCGATGGTGATGCGGGATTTCTGGTTGCTGTTCCTGACATTTTTCGTGTGTGGCTTCACGACAAACGGGCTGATCGGCACGCATTTTATCGCGATCTGTGCGGATCACGGTGTCGGCGCGGTCCCGGCGGCAGGGTATCTCGCGCTCATGGGGTTCTTTGACCTGTTCGGAACCACGGCCTCGGGCTGGCTCACCGACCGGATGGATGCGCGGCGGCTGCTTTTTGCCTATTACGGCCTGCGCGGCCTGTCGCTGATGGCGCTGCCGTTTGTAGATTTCCACGGTGCAAGCCTGACGCTGTTTGGCGTGTTTTATGGGCTGGACTGGATTGCGACAGTGCCACCAACCTTGCGTCTCGCCAATGCCGCCTTTGGCGAGGCACGCGCGCCGGTTGTATTCGGATGGATCGTGTTCGGGCATCAAATCGGCGCGGCTCTGGCTGCATCGCTTGCCGGTGTGCTGCGTCAGGCACAGGGAAGCTATCGTGACATGCTGCTCATGGCCGGGCTTGCCGGATTGGTCGCAGCACTGATGGCACTGCGGATTGGGCGTTCTCCCTCGAAAGGCGTTGCCTTTGCGGCGGAGTGAGGTGATCCGACGCATCCCTCTGCTTCCTGATTGACCATGCTGCTGCGCTGGATTTATTTCGGGCACCAGTCACGCATTGTCAGAAAAACGCGCGTAAAAACACCTGTTAATGTCGATGGGTTCTCAAATTGTAATTGCCGTGATCAAATCCCAAATCCCAAATCCCAAATCCCAAATCCCAAATCCCAAATCCCAAATCCCAAATCCCAAATCCCAAATCCCAAATCCCAAATCCCTACCGTAATAGCACCCATCCATCGGTTGCACGCCGGATCTTTCTGTTCCACATGTCCGGCTTACAGTACCAAACGCACTGCGGCTGATTATCAGACAATAAATATCAGCGTGTCGCCGGGTCAAAGCTGCAAACTTCAATGTTCAGCCGCTCATGCAATGGCTTCAGTTCAGACTGGAGCCCCGCAGTCAGACGACTAAAATCGATGATCTCCAGGCTTGCCGTTGAAGAGACTTATAAGGAGCAAAGACGGTGGAAATACCCAGCTCTTCTTTGCTCCATCAGGACTTTAGCCTGCTGTATCGACAAGAACGACTTCGGCATCCGTAAGGGCGCGAACTTTGAGAATATCTATCTCAGAGAGTGCAGCCCCATCGCCTTCACTAATTTTTCTGCCTTCAATCTCAACCGAGCCTTTGGCAACCACAAGGTAGGCAAGTCTTTCCGTGCCAAGATGGTAGTCAGCTATCTGATCTTTTCTCAATGTTGCCCCAAGCACACGTGCATCGGCGTGAATGGGAAGGGCGTCACCGTCATTCTGGAAACCTGATGCCAAAGTAAAGAATTTTCCAGCACGGTCGTCTTTCGGAAAAGCACGAGCGCCCCATGACGGTGCGTGACCTGCCTTATTTGGCATGATCCAGATCTGGAAGATCCGAGTTGTGACATCTTCCAGATTATGTTCGCTGTGTCGGATACCCGTTCCTGCGGACATAACCTGCACATCTCCGGCCACAGTGCGCCCTTTATTGCCAAGGCTGTCCTGATGCGTGATAGCGCCCTCACGAACATACGTGATGATTTCCATATTTTCATGTGGATGGGTACCAAAGCCGGTACCCGGTGCGATGGTATCATCATTCCAGACGCGCAGACTCCCCCAGTTCATACGGCTGGGATCATAGTAATGGGCGAAAGAAAAATGGTGCCGTGCATCCAGCCAGCCGTGGTTGGCGTGGCCAAGTGTGTCATAGGGGCGAACTTCAATCATAACATGCTTTCCCGATTTGGTGCGTAAGTGTCTGATGAGACGTTAAGCACGGGCGAGTGTGGAGGATATAGAAATCATGGAAAGATATCGTTTCCATTTTTGTAATATGGAGTATTTTGCATCCAGAAAATGCAAACACGTTCTGATAAACACGATATAGACATTACCCTTATCAACTCTTTCGCGAGATCGTCTGATGCGCCTCCCTGATTTTGAAGCATGGGCTATTTTTGCAAAAGTCGCTGAACTCGGTTCGTTTGCCCGCGCAGCAGAAGAAATCCAGCTTTCCAAACCCACCGTATCCAAAGCGGTAGGTCGTCTGGAACAAACACTCGGCGTTGCACTGTTTAATCGGAATTCCCGCCACCTGTCTCTTACAGAAGCGGGGCGGACGGTGCTGGGGCACGCGAACCGTATTCTGGTGGAAGCAGAGGCAGCGGAAACAGAAGCACGCGGAGGCACGCAACGGCCTTCCGGGCTGATCAGGATTGCGGCCCCTATGTCTTTCGGCATAGGCCATTTGTCACCTGTTTTACCTGCCTTTCTTGCCAAATACCCGGATATTGATGTGACTGTTGATTTCAGTGACACGCTCGTGGACTTCGTGGCGGAAGGATACGATGTCGCACTCCGTATTGCGTCTCTTGCAGACTCTGCCTTGAGGGCACGGAAACTCTGCGAAGTACAGCTTTTACTGGTTGCAAGCTCTGCTTATCTGGATCGGGTGGGCCGTCCTGAGCATCCACGGGATCTTGAAGCTCAAAAAAGCTTTGTCTACACCAATACGTCAGCGCCCGGAAAAATTCGCCTTCAGCATAACAAAAATGGAAAAGAATTTGTTCTGACGCAAACTTCCAGATTCCGTGCAGATAATGCGGAAGCGTTTCTTCCTGCCTTGAAGGCTGGACTGGGCTTTGGTCTGTTTCCCGAATTCATGGTAGGGGAAGGTCTGGCATCCGGCCTTTTTGAGCGGATCCTGCCGGACTGGCATGCGCCGTCCATTGCGCTGTATCTCGTTACGCCATCCAGCGCGCTTAGACCAATGAGGGTTACGGCTTTGCTGGATTATCTTGTGGAATGTTTTAGTCAGCCGGGATGGTTGAGCCAGGCAAAATAAACATGTGATTCGGGCACAATATTTGTCTGTTTCTGTATTCTAAAAAAACTCTTCGAAAGAGAATCCCCATGCCATTGATGAATGACATGGGGTGGCAATTAAGTCTTCCTGAATTGAGGCACTATTCTCAGCTCAGTTTTCTGGCGATACCCGCAACATGCTGGCCAAGGAACTTTGCTCCTTCCAGTTCATTGGCGCTTGGCTGGCGCGACCCATCTCCTGCGGCAAGTGTGGTGGCCCCATAGGGCGAGCCGCCGGTAACTTCGTCCAGCCTGAGTTGACCCTGAAAGCTGTAGGGCAGGCCACTGATAATCATGCCGTGATGGATCAGATTAGACATCAGGGAATACAGGGTGGTTTCCTGCCCGCCGTGCTGAGACGCGGTTGAGGTAAAAACGGCTCCGACTTTTCCAACCAGTGCTCCTGCGAGCCACAAGCCTCCTGTCTGATCCCAGAAGTTTGCCATCTGGGCCGGAAGCCGTCCAAATCGTGTGGGTGCGCCGATAATAATAGCATCATAATTTGGCAGGTCGTCTGGTGTTGCAATTGGTGCGTTTTGCGCCGTTTTGAAGTGGTGGGTTATGGCAACGTCTTCCGGTACCAGTTCAGGAACACGCTTGATATCAACCTCAAGACCTGCTGCCCGCACGCCTTCGGCGACAGCATTGGCCATGGTTTCGATATGCCCGTAAGATGAATAGTAAAGAACAAGAACTTTAGTCATTTTGAATTTCTCCTTTGGTGTTGAGAACAGTTTCCGTAAGGTTTTCAGAGTCTCCATCATGATAGGCCCTGTGTAAGGAAGAGATATGTAAAAGCTGGAAACGCTCAGTTTCCTGTTTTGGGATTGCGTATTCTCAGAGTTTTTTGGCCGTGGTGCCCTGTGCAGTGCTTGCCAAAACCCCATCAATGGAGAAATGACCGGGCCCGGTAGCCGCAAGAGCCAGAAGCCCGCCAGCAATACTGAAGTTTTTGTAGAAATGGATCCACATATCGTATCGTTCCATTCCAGAGAACGTCCAGTAATGGTGGCCAATAAACGCCGTGGCGAGTGTGTAAAGTGCCAGAAGAATGGCAATGGGAGAGGTCATGGCACCCAGGGCGATGAACAGACCAAAACCCAGCTCAACCAGAATAGCGATAATGGAAGACAGGTAAGGCAATGGTGCGCCAGTTGTGGCCATATAAGCCAGAGTGCCAGAGAAACCTGTCAGTTTGCCCCAGCCCATAAAGACAAAGAGCATGGCAAGCAGCAGGCGTGATGCCAGCAAAACAGGATCGCGCGGGAGAGACAGGCTCATGGTGGTGGATCTTTCATCAGAAAAGCAGCGTGTTATTTGCTGCCGTTGCTTGTTTTTAGGCTGGTTTAATTGAGCGATAAATAGAAATGGATTAAATGCAATGTTTCCATTTCTTACATTAAAGGTTTTATGACGGGCATAAGCTTTACAGGCGTTGCTGTAGGGGCGCGGACGAACGAGCATAAGGCAGGCGGCAGATGTAGTAATCGCCTGAGTGCCTGGCACCCGGAACGCAAGGCCGGTCTGTCCACATGGCCAGTGCGCCGAGATTATTCGGCATAATAAGTAGTTTATCGAAGAGGAATAAGATACCGTATGAAAGAAGAGCTTCACGTTCTTCTGACACGGCATCTTGGCTGAGGCCTTTTCCACAAGATGGAGAGACTTTCTTTGCATCCATGCATCCGGATACGCGGAAACTGATCTGCGTTGCCTATGAGCAATTCATGTTGCCATGCGTTGGTCCTGAAGGACGGCACGCCATAAACTGGCTGCCGTACAGAATGCTGAGCGGGGATTGGTCTTTTGGGACCTTATGCGAAGAGCGCACCAACAGCGGGGGTGGCAGGGCAAGACTGTGCAAGCGCCCAAGCATACAAAATAATAACTATTTATTTTAGTGATATGACAAAAATACTAAAACGATAGATAATTATTTGACAGGGTTTCTTCGCTCAGGCTAAGTGGCGTGATTGAAAGAGAGGATGTGATGACTTTCCAGAAAGATCATCTGCTACCAGTCGCTATGGTATTGCGATGTTGTATGGGTGGCCGATAACAGGAGACTGTTTTCGACAATATAGTAACCTGATCTGTGCAGCAGGGTACTGATCCCTTTTTCCTAATCTGACTGCTTTTATTATGACTATAAATCTTTTGTCCTTCGCCCAGAGTGCGGGGGCGCCCCTGTCTGTTCTTGTCCGGACGGTGCTGTTTCTGCCGGAGTGTCTCAACTGACAAAACCACGGACCGATTGTTTTTGCAGATGCAGAAAAAGTCAGTTCCAGAAAAGAATCTTTAAAAATGGTTTTGGAAGCGATGGCTCACAATGGGAGATCAGGCTTATGCGTCGAGCAAACAAGAAATTGGAAACAAGTCTTTATCATCGTCTGTCAGCGCGTCTGGAGAAGCTGGTGCTCAGACTATATGGGGTATCCTGAACAGGGAGCCGAACCCATTTTTAAAGGAGCTTATTGAACACCATAATATTGCAAACGCAGATCCTGATGCGTGTTTTGCGCTTGCGCTATCTTCCTTGCTGGCAGGAAAGTTGTCTTCTGGCGCAGAGAGTGATTTGAATTTCTTTAGTCCTTTCATAAAATATTATCAGGATTTTCCTCACCTTTCTATAATAGCGCAGTCAGATTTGCGTGCGTTGTATGATCGTAATCCTGCGGTGCATGATTATGGAACAGCTTTTCTGAACTTTAAAGGATATCATGCACTGCAATGCTATCGGGTTGCGCATAGGCTATGGATAGAACAGCAAGAAACCGCAGCCAGATTTATTCAGAGTCTTATTTCCGAACGGTGGGCCATTGATATTCATCCGGCTGCTGTTTTGGGCGAGCGCCTTATTCTGGATCATGGAACAGGCATTGTAATTGGAGAAACAGCGCGTGTTGAGGATGATGTTATTCTTTTCCAAGGTGTTACTTTAGGTGGCACGGGAAAGGAAAGTGGTAAACGCCAT
Source organism: Drosophila nikananu (assembly GCA_008042635.1). Lineage (NCBI taxonomy): Eukaryota > Metazoa > Arthropoda > Insecta > Diptera > Drosophilidae > Drosophila > Drosophila nikananu. The sequence goes on from VNJV01006845.1 coordinate 18,305, forward strand.
CCAACAGTATACCAGGGTTCCGTAATTGGTGCGGGCAGTAAAGTGCTCGGCGCAATTGAAATCGGCCGAGGAGCCAAAGTGGGTGCCGGTTCAGTAGTTGTAAAAAATGTTCCCGCGTTTACCAGTGTCTTTGGGAACCCGGCGCAGGTTGTGGGACGCCATACCCATCTGCCCGCACTGACATTCGATCAGTCTCTTCCTGCCATCGATTATATATTATAGCAAATATAATAGTGATATAAAAAACACACTTAATGATATCGTTTTTCTGTTGATTTTTGATATGAGGGTGTTACGGTCAGAGCCACGGTTGCCTGTTGAGGTATATCGAAAATACGATGGAGCGATAAAATGGTTTATCCGGTTCGCCTTCCGATTCGATGTTGTTAAATAAAACCAATAAATAAAGAATTTTTCTTTTATATTTTTAAATTATAAGGTCTGGCAGTTCATGACTGAGATTCAGCCTACGTCCGCTGGTGCATCTGCGCTTGATCGTAATTTGTCTGCAAGGCAGCTTTCTACAGCACATGTTACGCGTGTCCAGAATCTGGAGCGTACGCCGCGCTGGCTGCACCGTCTTTTGCCATGGGTGAATGTAGGAGGTGGTGTTTTCCGTGTGAACAGACGCCGCATTGTGTCGTCCCGTTTCACGGGTGTGGTATTTTCCGGCAATGATCGTACGCTCGCCCCCACTCCTGAAAGCCTGTCTCTTTTCCCCGGCTTTGCGGGGCAGACGCCAGAGGATATTCAGGCCGTCAGAAAGGCATTTAAATCGCATAAGCTGGCTGTGGGAAAAGAGCTTTCGATTGATGATGGCAGCCTGCTGATTGTTGTGAACGGGCAGATTCAGCAGAACGCAACAACACCGGAAGGGCGGCAGATCAGGCGTCTGTTTCTGGCCGCAGGTCAAAGCGGGATTGTGCGGCACGATGCGCACCATGGCCCGCTTGTCGCCACGGGTGACACAACGATTGTGACACTTTCTCCGGCTCTGGCAGAGCACTATCCCTGGTTATCAGGCGCACTTGATCAGATTGATCAGCAAGGAGAGCCTGCGGTTGGTGTCAACCAGTATGGAGAGTCCGCTATTCAGGTGCTTTCCAGTGTTGATGGTGAGCCAAAACTGCCCACAACATTCGTCGATTATCAGGATCACCCGCGCGAATATTATCTGCACTCCCTGCAAACTGTTCTGCGCACCCACACCCGTATTACCGACCTTTACAGCAATGAATTTGATCAGTTGCGGGAGCAGGTCAGGGTGGTCATAGACGTGATTCGGGAACGTGAGGAATGGGAGCTTCTGAATAACCCGGAATTCGGCCTGCTGCGTGAAACGGCGATCGCGCAGCGGGCTCCCACACGGAGCGGTCCGCCCACGCCGGATGATCTGGATGAACTCTTAACCAGAGTGTGGAAAAAGCCTGGGTTTTTCCTGGCACATCCCAAAGCAATTGCCGCCTTTGGCCGTGAGGCGACGCGCCGGGGCGTTCCGCCGCCAACAGTCACCCTCTTTGGTTCGCCTTTTCTGACATGGCGTGGCATTCCTCTTGTTCCCTCAGACAAAATTCCGGTTTCTGAATTTGGGGAAACCAGTATTCTGCTGCTTCGTGTTGGTGAGGAAGAGCAGGGCGTCATTGGGCTGCATAATACGGGCATTACAGGCGAGGTCGAGCCGGGCCTTTCCGTGCGCTATAGCGGGACGGACCAGTTCTCGGTCGCGTCCCATCTGATCACACGCTATTTTTCGGCGGCTGTTCTGGTTGAAGATGCAATTGCCCGGCTCGATAACGTGCTGATTGGAAATTATTATGACTACGCACCCTGATGCTGGCGATGTGCCGCCCATCACGGCGCATCAGACTCTTCTTGCCCGTGCCTTTCAGGATGTTCTGAATGAGGGGGCGGCTGACGCTGCTCCCTTTGGTCGCCCGCAGCTTACGGCGCCAGCGTTTGCGTCAGGAGCAGATGCGTCCGGGTATGAGCCTGTATGGTCAAGAACACCGGTGACAGCCACTGCGTCGCCAGACACTCAGTTTGGCGCTCTTTCCGAAAAAGCTGTTTCCCCGTTTTTCTCTGGAGCATTCTCGCTGCCAGCCCGGCCGTCCGGGCCGCCTCTGTCAGAAGAGGTTTCAGCTACACCGTATTTTTTGAAGGATAAATCACAGAATACAGGAAAAATACTGTCCGCGTATGATATCCGGCAGATTAAGAACGATTTTCCTATCCTCAACCAGTCGGTCAACGGACATAAGCTGATCTGGCTGGATAATGCCGCCACAACGCAAAAGCCACGCGTTGTGATTGATGCGACCTCTCATTTTTATGAGCGTGACAATTCAAACATCCATCGTGCAGCGCATACCCTCGCAGCGCGCGCCACAGATGCGTTTGAAGGGGCACGGGAAAAGCTCCGGCGTTTTATTGGTGCGCGTGAGGCCGCGGAGATTGTTTTTGTCAGAGGCACAACGGAAGCCATCAATTTGGTAGCGCAAAGCTACGGCCGCGCCAATATTGGTGCTGGCGATGAAATTCTGATTACCACAATCGAGCATCACGCCAACATTGTGCCTTGGCAATTGTTGGCCAAACAGACAGGAGCCGTCTTACGGGTGGCTCCTGTGAATGACAAAGGCGAGCTTCTGCTCGAACAGTTGGCAGCCCTTCTGTCCGGACGCACGAAAATTGTTGCGGTGACGCATGTTGCCAATGCGCTGGGCACCATTAATCCAATTGAGCAGATTATCCCACTGGCGCACGCATATGGTGTGCCTGTTCTGGTGGATGCAGCGCAATCCTCGCCCCATTTACCACTGAATGTGGCCGCGCTGGACGCAGATTTTCTGGTGCTGTCTGGCCACAAGGTCTACGGTCCAACCGGGATTGGCATCCTGTATGGCAAACGCGGGCTCCTTGAGGCTATGCCACCCTGGCAGGGTGGTGGACACATGATACGGGATGTTACGTTTACCCACACGGAGTTTCAGGGGCTTCCTGAAAAGTTCGAGGCTGGCACGCCAGACATAGCCGGGGCTGTTGGTCTGGGGGCGGCTGTAGAGTATCTGGAGCAGATAGGCCTGCCAGCTATTGCCGCGCATGAACATGCGTTGCTGGAGTATGCTACTTCTGAATTTGAGCATCTGCCAGGTGTCAGGATTATCGGCACTGCTGCGGCCAAGGCGAGTGTTTTGTCTTTTGTGGTCAAAGGGCATGATGTGACGGACGTCGCAAAATATCTGGACCGTTATGGCATTGCTGCGCGCTCCGGGCACCACTGCGCGCAGCCTGCGCTCCGGCGTTTTGGTGTGGAGGCCACGGTCAGGGCTTCTTTTGGCCTTTACAACAGTTTTGAGGATGTAGATGCTCTGGTCTCAGCACTCAGGTCATTGATAAGGCACTGACATGACTTTTGCAGTTCTGACTGCATTCGGCGGCGGTCTTCTGATAGGGAGTGCCGCCGTTTTTTTGAAGGCGACGACGGGGCATATTCTTGGTGTCAGCGGTATTCTGGGGAATGCTTTTTCACGCTCCGCAGGGAGTTGGCGGTGGGCGTTTCTCGCGGGTGTAGTGGGTGCCGCGCTTGTCATGCGCGGTATAGGCGTTCTGGTGCCAGCAAGTTTCAGCCAGTTGGGGTGGGGACGTCTGCTGGTCGCGGGTCTGCTGACAGGGGCCGGGACCAGACTGGCTAATGGGTGCACCAGTGGTCATGGTGTATCTGGGTTGGGAAATCTATCCGGGCGTTCTTTAATTGCGGTTCTGGTTTTTATGGGAACAGCCGGGCTTGTTGTCTTTTTCCAGCATAGCGGGAGCTGGTTCCCATGAAGACTGTGGCAGCCGGATTCTGTGGCTTTATTTTTGCTCTCGGCCTGATGGTGTCAGGGATGGCGGACCCTGCAAATGTACTGGGCTTTCTGGACGTGACCGGCGCGTGGAACCCTCTTCTGGCTTTTGTAATGGGAGGCGCCGTTGCTGTCACGCTTCCCGGTTTCTGGTGGCTTCGTCACCGGCAGGTTACAGGCCCCGCGTCTGATAAGGCGCAACACTGGCCGAAGCGCTGGCCGCCGGATGTGGCTCTTGTGGTGGGGGCAATCCTGTTTGGTATTGGCTGGGGGCTGACTGGCGTGTGTCCCGGTCCGGCCCTTGTTCTGCTCGGACTGGACGGCTGGAAAGCGTGGCTGCTGGTTGCAGGTATCCTGCTGGGCTGGAAAGGTACTCAGTATTTACAGACTGCCCGTGCGCGATAATGCAACCGATTGTCTGCTGTCGCGGGCTGCGGAAACAGACAATCGGAATGAGGGGCCGCACAGACCAGACTTTAGGGCTTGGGTCTGGCCGTAAAATCCGATGCGTCATGACGCTCCGGTAACTGGTCTTCTGCCGGGCCGGTAATGCGGTTAACACGTCGGCCACGCTGGACAGCAGGGCGCGCCAGCAGGCGGTCTGCCCACGCCTTGACGTGCGGGTAAGCCTGCACCCCCAGAAACTCTGATGCGCCGTAAAGCCATCCTGCTACCAGACCGCCATACCATGGAAAAATGGCGATATCCGCAATGCTGTAGGTCTCACCAGCAACATAGGGCACTTCCTGAAGGCGGCGTTCCAGCACGTCCAGTTGCCGTTTGGTTTCCAGAGTAAAGCGGTTGATCGGATATTCCAGCTTTTCAGGCGCGTAAGCGTAGAAATGGCCAAAGCCGCCGCCAACATAAGGCGCACTACCAACCTGCCAGAAGAGCCAGTTGAGGCATTCGGTACGGCCATGCAGATCTTGCGGGATAAAGGCCTGAAATTTGTCTGCCAGATACAGCAGGATAGAACCGGATTCAAAAACCCGAAGCGGCGGGTGAACGCTATGATCAACGAGAGCGGGAATTTTTGAATTCGGGTTAATGCTCACAAAGCCGGAACCAAACTGATCCCCTTCAGAAATACGGATGAGCCAGGCATCATAATCGGCGTCCGCATATCCCGCGGCCAGAAGTTCTTCCAGCAGAATGGTGATTTTCACGCCATTGGGTGTGCCAAGAGAATAAAGCTGGAGCGGATGCCGCCCGACAGGCAGAGGTTTCTCATGCGTTGCTCCGGCAAGAGGCCGGTTTGTCGCAGCAAACCTGCTGCCGTCCGGGCCGTCCCATTTCCAGACTTTGGGAAGCTGATAGGGTGTGTGCTTGTCGCTCATGCAAAGAGTCCATTGTAGGGTGTAGGCGGTCAGGATGGCATGCGCCTGCGCACAAAACAACGCATTAAACCGTGTTTATACAAAACCACAAAAATAATATGATTTAACAGATTGACTACATTTCTGGTTGGTGGAATCATCGGTTTCGGTTTGTGACACTCTGATGTCTCCAGCGGAGTCAACGCATTATGCACAGCAGATACCGAATGTCGGTTTGGGGCCGATGTAGCCGCGATCGGTCGTCAGACCGGGGGGCGGGCTAAATTCGCCGACGGAGAACAGTCGGCTCCGCAAGATGCGCAGAAGGCAGAGTGTGATGGTGGCGTCCCACGTTCTCGAAATCGATGGTGTTTTTGTCCGTTCTTTCATTCAGGATTGCAAGCCATGCCAGTAGCGTTTTTACGCTGTGCATGAGGCTGTGAAATCCTTTCATAATCAACGTCTCGATCACTCCGGGTCTCTGAGTCATCAGATTACCCGGCAGTTCCGTCGGGCCAGAGCGTCTTCCGCGTCGGCCTGAGAGAGATTTGATCCTATTCAGGAAAGTTAAAAGATCATGAGTAAGTTTCGTCCTTTGCAGGATCGTGTTGTGCTGCGTCGTATTACCCCGGCGGACAAAACAGCCGGAGGTATTATTATCCCTGATACGGCTAAGGAAAAGCCTGTTGAAGCCGTTGTCGTGGCCGTAGGGCCGGGCGCGCGTGATGAACGCGGGCAGGTTGTACCTCTGAGTGTCAGGGCAGGGGATCATGTGCTGTTTGGCAAATGGTCTGGCACGGAGGTCAGTATTGGTGGTGAAGATCTGCTGATTGCAAAGGAGTCTGATCTGTTCGGTATTCTGGAAAACGTCTCGTAATTTAAGATCTGTATTGAGAAGAGAGAAAATAAAATGGCTTCTAAAGACGTAAAATTTGCCACCGATGCCCGTGCCAGCCTGCTGAAAGGCATTGATATTCTGGCCGATGCCGTCAAAGTGACGCTTGGCCCCAAGGGGCGCAATGTTGTTCTGGACAAGAGCTTCGGTGCGCCACGCATCACCAAGGATGGGGTCTCTGTCGCCAAGGAAATTGAACTGGCTGACAAATTTGAAAATCTCGGGGCGCAACTGGTGCGTGAAGTGGCTACCAAGACAAATGATCTGGCAGGCGATGGCACAACCACCGCCACAGTGCTGGCTCAGTCCATTGCCAGAGAGGGGCTAAAGGCTGTTGCAGCGGGCTTTAACCCGCAGGATGTGCGGCGTGGCATTGAGCACGCCACCAAAGCTGTTATTGAGGAACTGCGTAAGCGCACTAAAGCGATTTCTGGCCACGAAGAAACCGCTCAGGTTGCAACTATCTCAGCCAATGGCGAAGTGGAAATTGGCCGTATTATTTCTGACGCTGTGCAGAAAGTAGGCAAGGATGGTGTGATCACGGTTGAAGAAGCCAAAGGCTTTGAGACAGAGCTGGACGTTGTTGAAGGGCTTCAGTTCGACCGGGGCTATATATCTCCCTATTTTGTGACGAACACCGAAAAGCTGATTGCTGATCTGGAAAATCCCTACATCCTGATTCATGAAAAGAAGCTCTCTTCTCTCCAGCCGCTTCTCCCGCTGCTGGAAACAGTGGTGAAATCCGGGCGGCCGCTTCTGATCATCGCGGAAGATGTGGATGGGGAAGCCCTTGCGACACTTGTGGTGAACAAACTGCGTGGTGGTCTGAAGATTGCCGCTGTGAAGGCGCCCGGCTTTGGGGACCGGCGTAAGGCCATTCTGGAAGATATTGCCATTCTCACAGGGGGTGAGGTTATCAGTGAAGAGCTCGGGATCAAGCTGGAAAACGCCACACTGTCCCAGCTTGGGCAGGCACGGCGTGTGGTAATCGACAAGGACAATACCACCGTTGTGGATGGGGAAGGGCAGGAGGACGCCATCAAGGCGCGTGTCGGGCAGATCCGAGCGCAGATTGCTGACACCACGTCTGATTATGACCGTGAGAAACTTCAGGAACGTCTGGCCAAGATTGCCGGGGGTGTTGCGATTATCCGTGTCGGAGGGGCAACCGAGACGGAAGTCAAAGAACGGCGTGACCGTGTGGATGATGCTCTGAACGCAACCCGCGCCGCGGTTGAGGAAGGTATTGTGCCCGGCGGCGGGACGGCTCTGGCCCGTGCGACAGAGGTGGTGGCGCATTTGCACTTCCATAATGACGATCAGCGCGTTGGCGGAGATATTGTGCGCAAGGCACTTCAGGCCCCGCTGCGCCAGATTGCTGCCAACGCGGGTGAAGACGGAGCTGTAGTTGCGGGAAAGGTTCTGGAAAATTCTGACTACAATTATGGGTTTGATGCGCAGCTTGGTGAATATAAGGACCTTGTTGCTGCCGGGATTATCGACCCGACCAAGGTTGTCCGGACGGCCTTGCAGGATGCGGCCTCTGTCTCCGGCCTTGTCCTCACCACGGAAGTTCTTGTGACGGACAAGCCAGAGCCCAAAGTGCCATCAGCACCGCAGGGGGCAGATCACGGATTCTGAAGATCGTTCCCTGTGAGTGAACGAGAGAGGGCATCGCTTTATGGCGGTGCCCTTTTTTATAGTGCTACATTGTAAGTGCTTCCATTCTTATGGGCTCTGAAAAATTAGTGTGAGATGAAATCAGGAAAGAACAAACTATTGATGATAGAAACCAGAAAGAGCCCGAGCCAGATGAAAGGGAATGACGTTCGGTTTGATGAGACCGATCTGGGCTGGATTGTTATGAGTATAGGCATGGCAATTGGGGCCGGGATTGTTTTTTTGCCTGTGCAGGTTGGTCTTGTCGGGCTGTGGGTATTTTTGCTCTCTTCCGCCATTGGCTATCCGGGAATGTATCTCTTTCAGAGGTTGTTTATTAATACCCTCTGTGGAGCCAGAGAAAGCCAGAGCTATCCCCAAATGATAGCCAGCTACCTTGGGAAACGCTGGGGTCTTGTCTTGGGCCTTGTGTATCTGATGATGCTGACGATATGGATGTTCGTTTATGCAACCGCTATCACGCGTGATAGCGCATCCTATTTAAAAAGCTTTGGCCTGACCAGCACGTTGCTTTCTCAACAGGCATGGTATGGCCTCCTGCTTGTGACCATACTGGTCTTGCTGGCTTCACGTGGAGAACGCCTCCTTTTTCGGTTTTCATCTTTTATGGTGCTGACAAAACTCGCCATCGTCGGGATGCTGGGGCTTTTTATGGTATCGCGGTGGAATGCGTCTTATATTACAGGGCTCCCTGCGTTTGGGCCTCTGGTAAAGGAAACAATTGTCACGCTTCCGTTTACGCTGACGTCCATTCTGTTTATCCAGACACTCAGCCCGATGGTGATTGCATACAGGGCAAAAGAGAAATCTTTGGAAGTGGCGCGTTACAAGTCTCTTCGTGCAATGAATATTGCATTTGGTGTTCTTTTTATAACCGTATTTTTTTATGCGCTGTCTTTTACATTTTCTTTGCCGCATGAGGCCGCAGTTGCAGCCTACAAACAGAATATTTCCGCACTTGCCATTACCGCACAAAATTTTCCCGGAAGCTGGACTAGCATTATCGGAGTCGTGTTGAATATCTTTGCGGTCATGACAGCATTTTTTGGGGTTTATCTGGGGTTTAAGGAAGCATGTTATGGGCTGATTGCGCCAGTTATAAAACATTATAACAGTAAAAAGGAGCTTCCTGAAAAACAGGTTACTTACGGCATTATGCTATTTTCGATTCTTCTCTCATGGAGTGCCATAGTCGGTAATTTTCCTGTCCTATCTTTTACCGTTTTATGCAGCCCCATTTTTGGTATCCTTGGTTGTTTGGTTCCGGCATGGCTTGTCTACAAAGTGCCGGAATTAAAACCTTACAGAGGCTATGGTGTTTATTTCGTGGTGTTTATTGGACTCCTTTTATGTATCTCTCCCGTTTTTAAATTCTGGTCATAAAAATAACGCCCTATAAAAATTTTATAGGGCGTTATTTTTTCAAAAATTTCCATGCTGAGAAAATACTGTGTCTCATGAGTTCCGGAATTATGTTTTTGGATAGGTATAAGCGGGAAGAAGAATAAAGCCTCCCAAAGAGAGAAGGGCAATAATCTCCAGGAGCAGGAGACCGCCTGAATACGAACCAGTCTTATCATAAATCCAGCCTATTGCTGGCGGAGAAAGCGCTGCGACAATCGCGATCAAGGAATAGAGACAGGCATAAATTTTTCCAAAATGCGACAACCCAAAATACCGGCCTACAAAATAGGATGTCATGCTTGTCTCACCCCCGGACCCTAACCCAAGTAAAAAAGATGCCATAAACAGAAGGAGAGGGTTTTTGGAGATATGAATGACAATCAGACCGACAAAAGCCATAAGTGCAAAAGGAACAATAATTTGGGGTCTGTCCTGAATATCCAGAAGCCAGCCAACCATAATCTGGGCCAGAATAGCCCCTGCGGCAACGCAGGAAAGCAGAGTCGTCGCTATATTCAGAGAGAAACCTTTATGCAAAAAAATACTGACATACTGTGAGAAGAGTGCCTGATCGACAAACATGGAGGTTGCAACTGTTACAAACAAGAGCCAGAAGATCGGTGTTCGCAGAGCATAATGCAGGTTTTTCCCCGGCAGCGATGGGGTTTTTTGCCCTGCACTCTTCGGAGGGTCCTTCAAAAAAGAAAATAGAAAAGGCAATGTTACAAGAGAGGCTAGTCCGAGCACCGCATAGGCGTTCTGCCATCCTACGGCGTTATATAAACTGCGGACAACCTGAGGTGTTATCATCATCGAGAGGAAAATGCCGCTTCCAAAGCTACCAAGGGCAAGCCCTCTTCGGTTGGAAAACCATCCTGAAAGCAATTTGCTGTAGGGCGCTATGCCCGGCCCAATAATGCCTAAAAGCGCATAGAACAGCCAGAATTGCCAGATGTTTGAGCCGGTTGTTTTGATAAGAGTTAAAATAATTCCAGACAAGAGTGCCAGAGGAAGTACCGTGCGTCTGATCCCGAACCGGTCGATCAAAAAGCCGATCAGGATTCCGCCTGCTGCTCCACTCCAGTGTTCAAATGTGATGGCAAAAGAGGCTTTTGCCTGCCCCCAATGATACGTTTGGGTAATAGCAGGCAACAAAACGCTGAAAGCACTTGCGGACAGCGTTCCTGCCCCCATAGACGCGCCAATGAGTGAAACAGCAATAATTTTTGGAGTGTGATGCCTCTCCTGATGCGGTAGAAATGTTCCGGTCTGAGCCTGCTGAGAGTTGGCACTCATTTTGCCAGACCGGGTGGAAAGCTATTGGGTGTAATTTCTTCAGGCTTTTCTCCGAGCGCTTTCAGGGACTTTGGCAAGCGTTCAGTATTGATCGGTTGACGGTCACCAATCCAGAGACCTGCAACGATGTGATCTGCCAGAGGGTTATCCGTATTCGGATGAATGAGAATTCTCAGGCCATTATGGTTGAGGCTAAGCCATGAAACAATTTCTGAAAACTGCTCATTGGTGAAACCGAAATACCAGGATGGGGATGTGTGTGGACCAAAAGCCTGATCGTGCCATGGGCCAATCTCGACAACAAAATTTTGCGTAACCCAGTCGCGGATGATGCGGGATTGAGCCGCAGTACTTTCGTCAAAATAGATATGGGCATGCCAGCTTGCAATGTCATGGATTGAGCGAGGCTCCAGAGAGAGCGCATCTTTCGTCATAATTGTATTCTCCAGACCAGTTCCACGCACATTAAATACATTTTTTTATCGTGTTGTCAAAAAACAACATTAAAAAATATGGAATAAAAAAACAAATAAAAACAATAATTTATATTAAAACCCCAAATTGGATTTTTGCTACTTTTTGCAAAATCTCAACCTAAAATCAAAAAAATATCGCGATCTATGAAAAAATCACTATTGAATAGAGTCATAAAAAAGAAATACGAACACAAAAGTGAAACTGGGAACCAAAAGAGCCGGACCCTGGGATGGCACAGTGACGATGTTAGGGGCGTAAAGCCCCATAAATGTGGAGCGTTGGCGAGTGGAAAAAAGACATAGTCCTGTACTGATTGGTATTTCTATAACGTTCTGCTCTGTCATGCCCGTAGCTCAGGCTTTTGCTGAAGACGGGAATGTTTCTTCAGTTGCTATTTTTAATAACAAAGATTTAAAAGACGGTAAAACCAAAAAAAATAATGTAAATAAAGAGAAAATTACAAATAAAGACAGGAATGATGCTCAGTCCGCAGAGTCTGTTGTTGTGACCGGAACCAGAGCCAATGGACGCACGGTGCATAACAGTGCAGCTCCGATTGATTTAATCAGTCAGAAAGATCTCGCGCAAACTGGTGCAACCAATATTTTGGAAGCAATGGGGCGGTTGCTGCCGTCATTTAACGTGCCGGCGCTTGTGCAGCCAGATTTGGGGAGCATGGTGCGTGGCGCGCAACTTCGTAACATGGACCCGGCTTATACTCTGGTTCTTGTAAACGGTAAGCGCCGCCATACGACGGCGGTTGTGAATGAGGACGGCTTTCCCGGTTCCGTTGCCACGGATTTGTCTCTGATTCCGACCGCAGCAATTGATCATATTGAAGTCTTGCGTGATGGAGCATCAGCAATTTACGGCTCAGATGCTCTGGCAGGGGTTATCAATATTGTCCTGAAAAAAGATACCAAAGGGACATTCAGTGGGCAGGGTGGCTCAACGTATGATGGAGGAGGCACCAATGGTTATGTAAGAGCAGATAAAGGCTTTTCATTTGATCATGGAAAAGGGTTTGTTCATCTTTCTGCGGAATTTAACCGGCAGGATATGGCGTCCAGAAATTTTCCACTTAAATCTGGTTATCTGTCCTACCCTGCTGTCAGCAATACAACTGGCGCTCTGGTCGCGCTGGGATCAGGTAATACGCTGCCTGCCGGAACGCACCTTAATCCTAAGGAGGCGGGAAGAAATAATACACCATGGAAAAATGTCGGCTCACCGTCCAGCACTCTTGGGGAGTTTGCGTGGAATGCTGGCTATGATCTTACGAAAAGCATAACATTTTATTCCTTTGGCACATATTCTTACCGGGATGCTGCCTCAGTACAAAATTATCGTCTGCCCAATACCGTGTTTAAATCTAATCTCGGATTATACTCAGTCTATCCGGATGGATTTAACCCTTATGAGACGATGAAGGAGAACGATTTCTCTGCCACCGGCGGCATAAAATGGAAGACCGGGAAATGGGACTGGGATCTGAGTGGTACATATGGGGAGGATGACATAGATGTTGGTGTTACCCATTCAGCAAACTATTCTCTCTCCTATCCCGGTTCACAGACAGCGTTCCATGTTGGAAACCGTAATTATGGGCGTTTTACGGGTGATCTGGATGTAAGACGGTCTTTTAATGTTCCATTTTTTGCCAAACCTCTCGATTTTAGTAGCGGTTTCGAATTTCAGAATGAAACCCAGTCTTTGGGGGCTGGTGAATATAATTCTTATGTCGGGTCTGGCTCTTCTGGTCTGGTCGGGTATTTGCCAGTTGATGCAAATAGTTCATCGCGCCATAGCTTTGCGGGATATGTCGGGCTGGCGAGTAAAGTTACAAAAAACTGGACTGTTGACCTGGCAGGAAGAATAGAGAGTTACTCAGATTTTGGGAAAAATTTCTCTGGCAGATTTTCAACCCGTTACGACATAACGAATAATTTTGCGTTCCGGGCGACAGTCAGCAATGGTTTCCATGCTCCCAGTCTGGTGACTGAGTCTTACTCAAATACATCTGACCATAACGGTACGTCCTATATGCTGGCGCAACCCACATCGGCAGTAGCGCGGGCGTTAGGAGCGTCTCCGTTAAAACCGGAGACGTCTCGTGATTTCACGGCGGGTCTTGTTTATAGCCCAGAAAAATCAGTCAATCTCAGTCTGGATGTTTATGAAATTGATGTGGCTAACCGTATTGGAACCTCTGCCGACATTGGAATTGACCGAAGTACGGGGGTCGCGCTGGATGGGAGTGGTAATGAATTAACAACTTCTCAGGTGAATCAAATTGAGACTTTACTGAACAGCGCAGGCATATCAGCCGGAAATGGTCTGATTGCGCATTATTTTACAAATATTGGCAATACCAGAACGCGCGGTCTGGATTTCACGGCTGATGGTCATCATGCTATCGGCGGTGGCACATTCCGATGGACTGCGGGTGTGAATGTTAATGACACTGTCGTCACCAAAAGAAATGCCATTCCATCTGTGCTTCAGGGGTTACCTAACATTGGTATTCTCTCTAAATCGACAGAATATACATTACGATATCGCTCTCCGCCCGATAAAGAAATTGTTTCCTTAAGCTATCAATATGGAAAGTTCTCCATATTTGTAAGGGAAACTCATTACGGTGCTCTTAAACGCTATAATGATGTGACTGGCGGAAGCTATAATATTACGCCGTCTTTCGTAACGGACCTCAATATTGGGTACGATGTAACAAAGCGGGTCAATGTTACTGTGGGTGCTAATAATCTGCTGAATCAGTATCCAAGCCAGATCCCTAAAAGTGCAATCCCAGCCTACAATTCGCAATTTACCGGCCTGTATGACAATAGCGGACCGCTGGGTGTGCTTGGTGGCTACTACTACGGACGCGTATCCGTAAAACTCTAAAAAATTCTCTGATTTTTGAAGGAAAAACTGATGTCAAAGTATGATCAGCCTCAGGCAGAAAACGTATCCCCGACAGCTATCGACGATATTGATCGCGAATGGGCTAATCTGCTCTCGCCGGGACGGCGGCAATTATTGGGGCGTGGAGGGTTGCTCGCTGGTGGTGGGCTTCTTGCGTCCGCGCTGGGCGCAGGAAAAGCATTGGCTCAGGCGGTTCATGGGGAGGGTGCCGCGCCGCCGCCCGGACCTTTTGAGGTTCCGCATTTGCCGGGGCATAGTCCGTGGGGTGAACATCCTGAGCTGGAAGCGACCACCCGCCCACCGGGCTTCCGACCGAACGAAGACCCTCTTCCGTCAAAGCCGCGACCTTATACAGATATCAAAAGCTACCATGCTCATATTTACTTTAATGAAGATAATTATCAGAAAGCAGCTCTGCTCAGAAAATGGTCGGCTGAACGGTTCAGAGTTGAAATGGGGCACTGGAATACAAAGCCAGTTGGACCACATGTTACACCCTCTTTTTATTTTGGTTTTAGTAATGAGCAATTGCCAGTAATCGTGCCGTGGTTGCAGTTAAATAACCTGGATCTGACAATTCTTATTCATCCCAATACGGATGATCCGCGCTCAGACCATTTGTATTATGCTTTGTGGGTCAACAGAGCTCAGCCGGTTAATGCATTTGGTATGAAAAAACCCGGAAAAGGGCAGCCTGCGGTCGAGCAGATTTACCCCAACACCCACCCCACCCTTAAACCTGAAGTTTGAAGGGATCTGGTTGTAAGAGGTATCAGGGGTATTTTGTCTCTCATGCCTTTCTCTATAAGTCTCCTATCTTTGCGACTGAAGATTCAGTCGGTTGTGATTCAGGAAGTCACAGGCATATGGAGGGGCCGGAGATTGGTCGGTCTCCCCGCCCTTTTGCTTGATTCTATATACGCCGAAGGAGGCTTAACCTTCCTGCTAATCATTCGTTTGTTAAGCGCGTGGGAATCTGGGAAAGGGCAGGGTGCGATCTTGGATCGCGTTTCCGTCTGTCACTGTCTCGATTATATGTCGTTGCAGAGGACGTCTGCAGGCTCCAGAAGCTATCGGAGACCTTGTCGGGTATAGAGTACCTTAGAAAAGTGGACTTTGAACCGCGAGGCAAAGAGTGCTGCTTGTGGAGCGGGGGAACGAGCGTCAAGCGCACTCAGACCATTCGCTGTCGGCAGAAAACGGTTTTAGCCCTCAGAGAAACCTGATTTTTCTCAGGATAGATAACTACATATATTTTTAGAAAAATTTACGCATGAACCATTTTTGAAAAAATGGTGTCCCGTACGGGATTCGAACCCGTGTTGCCGCCGTGAAAGGGCGCCATATAGTTCAGGAAAACAACCAGATAATCTTCTATATCGTTGATATTAAGCCAATTTAGTTCATGGCACTTCATTCGAAATCACTGGAGATCATCATCCGGATTGGCTCAATTCTGGCTCATTGGCTCCGGAACCACAAGGCCTGGTGAAAATTTCACTGCGAAATATATAGGGGATGGCAGGGCCTTCCCGTAGAAGAAGGTTGACAGAGGTGAGAGAGGTGCACCGTATGACGCACCTCTATCCGTCACGTGATTTAGACGTTTTTCAGTGTAGGAAATCATACTGAACGTGCCCGGGCTATGATGTGCCTGACGCGTTCCGTCTGCACTTTCAGATGACAGACTTCGTCGAGATGTATCACCTCGACAGGTGCAACGCCGACATATCGAAAAAGGCGCTCTTCAATGCCTGGCCTGAAGCTTTCTGCCGCTTTGGACACGGATTTGCCTTGGCTGGTTACGGTCCCCGCTACTTCAATATAAAGAGTAGGATGACCTTTACAAAAAAGACTGAAATCAGCTTGCCCCTTGTAGTCCAGTTCTCGAATGAAAGGCTGTATTCTGAGATTCAAAGTGTCAGGTGCCTCCAGAAGCAGTCGGCGATACACGGCCAATTCGACCATGCTACTAATTTTGTGGCCATTGATGCACACTTCCTGCTGCCACGCAGGCAGATCGGGATGACGTTCAGTGACTTTCTGACGAAACAAGCGCCAGAGGGTCTTGTCAGTGTTGTAGCGGGAGACAATTTCCTGGCCGCCATCACAGAATTCAAGCATCTGTGGTGTAGGAGTAACAAGCAGCTCACGGGATATGCGCGCATAGTGGTCCAACTCTGTCAGACGGAAGAACTGGTCTGACAGCCAGTGTGGCATCCGGTTATTGAAGCGGTCATAAGTCATGGGTGATGTCCTGAGGAATTTTATGTCTGTGTAGCAACGAACTGTTCGATAGCGACACATGACGAGTGGGAAGATGAAAAGTGTGATGAGGACGTCTGTCGGGATCAATCCTGTCGCACAGATGGTCCGTCCAGAATGGCTTTCGTCACGCGATTGAATTTCTGGTTGATCACACGCGTAAGGACGACTGCCCCTTCAAGGACAGAGTCATTATAGGCATTTCCATCCAGACACTCGGCCAGAGTGAAACTCAGAAGGCGGTGCAGTGCTGCAATTTGGAAGACATCTGCTTCGACGGCAGACGCTATAGAGTCATGATGTGACATGGATATTTTTTCTCTCGTTCAAAAGGAGGAAGAACGAGGTCTCACTCATTGAAAAAACCGGAAGGAAGGAAAGAAATCCAAAATCCTTTGGGGAATGGAGAGTAAGAAACCTCAAAAAAATGAGGGGAATAATATGAGGGTTAATATAAATAAGAACTAAATTTATTAATAATGAGAATAAGTTTTTGACAATATAATTTACTGATTTTAAATATAAAAAGAAGCCATCCGAACTGCGGGACTCGAACCTGAACTAACCCGCAGTGACACGCTTCTAACCCCTTGAAACAGCAAAAAGAATACGACGTGCTGTCTTCCGGTTAGCATTTTGGTTCCCAGAATTGGTTAAACAGTCTGGGAGCTCCGTTTGCATTAATTAGTCACAACTGGCTGAGTTTGGGAAGTGACGTGCCCCCCGAAAATGTAACCATTTAAAAGTAGAGTCCGATCGAGAAGGATACGGACGAATGAAACGCAGCCGCTTTACGGAAGAGCAGATCATAGGGATCCTGAAGGAACAGGAGGCTGGGCTGAAGGTCACTGATCTTTGCCGCAAACACGGGATCAGTGATGCGACGTTTTACAAATGGAAGACCCGTTATGGTGGTCTTGAAATATCGGAAGCCAAACGGCTGAAGGCGTTGGAAGATGAAAACAGCCGCCTGAAACGTCTTCTGGCGGATACCATGCTGGATAATGCGGCACTAAAGGAAATCGTTGGAAAAAAGTGGTGACGCCTGTCGCGAAACGGCAGGCGGTCCGCCACATACAGGAGGCTCTGGCCCTGAGTGAACGCCGTGCCTGTGCGCTTGTTGGTGTTGCCAGGCGTGTCGCGCGGTATGTTTCTACCGGAGCGGACGATGCTGCCCTGCGCCAGCGCCTGCGGGAACTGGCGGACCAACGGCGGCGCTTTGGCTATCGCCGCCTGGGTTATCTTCTGGCGCGGGAAGGATTCAGCCCCAATCACAAGAAGCTGTTCCGCCTTTACCAGGAGGAAGGACTGAAAGTCCGCCATCGGGGTGGCCGAAAGAGGGCGCTGGGGATGCGTTCTCCCATGACCATCCCTCAGGAACCCGGGCAGCGCTGGAGCCTGGATTTTGTCTCGGATGCCCTGATCTGTGGCCGCCGGTTCCGCATTCTGGCTGTTATCGACGATTTCAGTCGCAAGAACCTGGCATTGGTTGCCGACACATCGCTGTCAGGCGGACGTGTGGCGCGGGAACTGACGGTTCTGGTGGAGCGATATGGCAAACCCCTCATGATTGTCAGCGACAACGGGACGGAATTCACATCCCATGCCATCCTGAAATGGGCCGATGAGATGAAGGTCGAATGGCATTATATCGCTCCGGGGAAACCGCAGCAGAACGGGTTTGTCGAAAGTTTCAACGGCCGATTGAGGGATGAATGCCTCAACGAAACGCTGTTCACCTCCCTCAGCCAGGCCCGACAGGTTCTGGCTGACCGGCGGGAAGACTACAATACGGTGCGTCCCCATTCCCAACTGGATGGCAGGACACCGGATCAGATCGCCAGACAAGGGTCTCGGGGGCATGTCCCCGAGACCCTTGTCATCCCATCAACCCCAAGCCATAAAAAACGGGAACTCTCCTTTTGAGTGGATACAAAAAGGGGGGCACGTCAAAGGGTTAAAAGATTATAGCCGTTGTTGCACATTCATCTATTGTGCCCTTGGCGCTTATCAACCCATTGTTTGCTATATAAAGACGTAGACTAATTGTAGCTGGAGGAAAGTCACTTGAAGTTCAATACCGATGGTTATCTCGAGGCCGGTCTACATGATATGGCTTTTGACGAAATTGTGGAACATTTTGTCACGGCTTTTCCGACATCAAATACTCGGGCAAATATCATTGATGGCTATAAAAAGCATTCCAATGAGATTTCAAAAATAGGGATTAATTGTACAGAATTTATTGATGGAAGTTTTTCGACGAATAAGGCTGATCCTGCCGACATAGATATGGTCGGGTTTATGGATTTAGATGAAGTGGATGCATTATCACCTGCCGAGCAAGAAAAACTCAAATTATTGTTTGCAGGCAAAGCTACTCAGGCGACATATATGGTCGATGCTTATTTTGTTCCTACAGTGCCGCCGACACATCCAGCTTTCAATCAATTAAGGACGCAGCGTAAGTATTGGATGGGTGAATTTGGGTATGATCGGGAAGATCGGCCTAAGGGTATAATTCGAACTGAAGTCTCTCCTGAGCCGGTATCCACACTTTCTGGGGACACAGAAGATGCTTGAGGTTTGGACGGGAATAGACCCTGTCATCGCTGAGGCTCGTCTTCGAGGATTGCGTCGACGGCTTGCCGAACTTGATCAGGCACTCGTTGATCAGCAAGCACTTGCACGTGAAAACCCAAACAGCTTTGGAATTGCCCTGAGCGGTGAAAGTCTTCGGTCTATAGAGGCCGCATTGCGCTTAGAGTTGGTGGATGTGCTTCGCCATCGCCAGGCTGAGAAAGTTTCTATTGTATTAGATGGTCCGAGCTTTGCCCAGCACTCTGCTAAACTGGCTGATTTAGGTGTAATTTTTACACGACTGCAAAAGCTATTTTCTAGTGTCGCTCAGGCAATCACTACAGGACCGACTACGCGTGGCCCAATTCGTGCTGATGTCATGGCTCATACTGCCATGAGGTTACAAGCTACTTATGCTTCATCTTTTGGTATGAATATCGCTGTTCCGTCAAACTATAACTTGTTGGGTGAAAGTTTGCCATCTGAAGCTTTGGGGCAACTTTTCCAACTTCTTTCTGCTGCTCAAAGTGACACGCATCTTATGCGTGTGTCAGGGGAAGTAGGTCGGAGATCATTAGTTCATTTGCGTCAACTTGCCAGACATTTACAAGACAATGATGCGAAAATGAATGTTAATTGGAAGGATTTTGCTGGTACTCAATATCATTGGGCTGTGGATCGTATATCTGCAGAAAAAATTATATTCACGATTGATAATATAAAAGAAACAAGGTCTGAAACAAAAAGGTTTGATGGTTTTCTTGTAGGGGCAAGCTTACTACGCAGTCGGTTTGAGATTTTACTTGATTCAGGTGGTGTCCTGGAAGGTAAGTTTGTGAATGGTCTAGTCAGTAAGGTTCAAGAAACATTTGGCAAGCAGGTTACAGCCGTCATGGATGAGACCGAAGTACTTGATGGCATATCTGGAGAGTCGCGAACATTTTATACATTGAAAGGCATCGATCTTTTTGACGTTAATACTATCTAGAAGATTTTATTGTTTTTCTTTAAAGGTTTTCGCCCATTTCTTTTGCTATAACGGCTATTAAGGTATATCTTCAAGATTGGCCCAAATGGGCGCGAACTGCTCTGCCTGACGCAGGATGTGCTTAACAGCTTCCGCCTCCATGTCAGGCGGGTATCCATACTGCCGAAGCAGGCGTTTGACTGAAGTCCGCATTTTGGCGCGGGCTTGGGCCATGACTGTCCAGTCTACAGTGGCATTTTCCCGAATGGTCTTCACCAGTGCTGTGGCGATAACCCGCAGGCTGGGGTCGCCCATGGCGTCCTTGGCGCTCTGGTTCTGGGCCAGTGCGTCATAAAAGGCGATTTCTTCCTGCGTCAGGCCCAGTTCTTCGCCACGGTCGCGGGCGGAGGCCATGTCACGGGCCATGCGGATCAGTTCATCCAGAATTTGAGCGGACGTCAGGGCGTTGGCATGGTAGCGGGCGACAGCCTGTTCCAGCCGTTGTGAGAAGGCTTCGGCTTCCGTGATGTTGGAGCGGGTTCGGCTGCGTATCTGGCCTTCCAGCAGTTTTTTGAGCGCTTCAATGGCCAGATTGCGCTGGGGCATTTCCCGCACTTCTTGCAAGAAGGCGTCCGAGAGGATGGAAATATCAGGCTTTCCAATGCCAGCGGCTTCCATGATGTCGATGATGTCAGTGGAAATGACCGCTTTGCTGACCAGTTGCTTGATAGCCAGTTCGCGTTCCTGCGCACTCCGTCCATCGGTGCCATTGCTCACACTCTTGACCAGTGCTGCCCTGACAGCTTCAAAAAACCCGATTTCATCACGTAGCTTTGCGGCCTCATCACTGGCAGAAGCCAGCGCAAATGCGACCGAGAGCGCCTTGACGGCATCCGGGTAGCGTTTCTGGGCGGCCTTACGCTCTTCGTCATTTTTCGCGGATGCCATGGCGCGTTGCTGCTGGCCCAGAATATGGTCAAGCGCTCCCGCCATGATGAACAGCTTGGCCTTGGGTGTCGCGCCGTCCTGCAAGGCGGGGCGGTAGTCAAACCCACCCGCCTGACCGGGATTGAACATGGCCCGCACGACTTCGTAGCGTTCCTGCAAGGCGCGGATGGCCTCACCTTCATCAATGCCGACCTGTTCGCGATCTCCGGCGGAGTATTCGCCCAAAGCTGCCTTCAGGTTCTGGGCAAGACCGATATAGTCCACCACTAGACCACCGGGTTTGCCCTTGAACACACGGTTGACGCGGGCAATGGCCTGCATCAGCCCATGCCCGCGCATGGGTTTGTCTACATACATGGTGTGCATGGAAGGAACGTCAAAACCCGTCAGCCACATGTCGCGCACAATGACCAGTTTGAGCGGATCGTTGTTATCTTTCATGCGCGTTGCCAGAAGCTCTCGCCGAGCCTTGGACTTCTTGCCGATATGGGGCTGGAACCCGGCAGGGTCGGATGAACTGCCGGTCATGACCACCTTGATGGCCCCTTCATTGTCATCATCACTATGCCATGTGGGGCGCAAGCGGATGATCTCGTTATAGAGCGCCACACAGATGGCGCGGCTCATACCCACGACCATGCCTTTGCCTTCAAGGGCAGTCAGGCGATTTTCAAAATGGGTCACAAGGTCTTCGGCAATCCGGCGCAGACGGGGTTCCGAGCCGACCAAAGCTTCTACGCGGGAGTATTTCTGGCTGAGCTTGTGTTCCTCGTTCTCGGAAAGCCCTTCGACAATATCGGCAAGTTCGTCGTCCAGTTCTTCCTTGAGGTCTTCATCCAGTTCAATGCGCACAAGGCGGCTCTCGTAATAGATGGGCACGGTTGCGCCATCCTCGACAGCCTGCGCGATGTCGTAAATGTCGATGTAATCGCCAAAAATACCGCGTGTGTTCACATCGGCATTTTCAATGGGGGTGCCGGTAAAGCCGATAAAGGAGGCATTGGGCAGGGCGTCGCGCAAATATTTGGCAAACCCATAGGTCATTTTGCCGGTCTTGGGGTTAAACTTGGCTTCCAGCCCATACTGGCTGCGGTGCGCCTCATCCGCCATGACCACCACATTACGGCGGTCGGTCAGCACGGGCAGGCTGGTTTCGCCCTCTTCGGGCTGGAATTTCTGCAAGGTGGTAAAGATGACACCGCCCGAGGTGCGCCGGAGGAGTTTCTGCAAGTCCTCCCGGCTGTCTGCCTGTTCCGGTGTCTGGCGCAACAGAGCCTGTGCGCCGGAGAAGGTGGCGAAGAGCTGGTCGTCCAGATCATTGCGGTCTGTCAGCACAATGATCGTGGGGTTTTCCATTTCCGGATGGCGGGCAATCACACCGGCATAGAACGTCATAAGCAGGCTCTTGCCGGACCCTTGCGTATGCCACACGACACCGACCTTGCGGTCTCCATCCGGGGCGGAGGCCCGCACAGTCTGCGCTACGGCCTTCCGGCAGGCATGGAACTGGTGATAGCCCGCCAGAATCTTGATGGGACTCCCGTTCTTCTCGCCAAACAGCACAAAGTCACGGATCAGGCCCAGAAACCAGTGCGGGGTGAACACGCCCCGCAGCACGGTTTCCATTTCTTCGTGGTTTTTGGCGATCAGGTCTTCACCGTTGATCGTGCGCCATGGCATGAAGCGGTCACGGTCGGCGGTGAGCGAGCCAATCCGGGCTTCTCTGCCATCCGAAATCATCAATGCTTCATTGAAGCGGAACAGGGAGGGAATAAGGCTGCGGTAAGTCTGGAACTGGTTCCAGGCTGAATCCAGCGTAGCATTCTCGGAACTGGGGCTTTTGAGTTCAACCACCCCAAGCGGCATACCGTTGATGAACAGAACAAGGTCTGGCCTGCGGTTGGCTTCGTCTTTTTCAATGACGAACTGGCGCACGACCAGAAAGTCGTTGTTCTCCGGGCTTTCAAAATCCAGCAGGCGCACCCGGTCGCCAGACTGTGTGCCATCCTCGCGCACCACATCCACCGGCACGCCATTAACCAGATAGTCATGCAGGCGACGGTTTTCGTCCACATGGTCGGGCGTGTCTTCGCGGATCAGGGCCAGCAGGGCTTCATCGCGTGAGGCTTGGGGGAGATGCGGATTTAGCCTGTCTATTGCTGACCGCAGGCGTTTTTCCAGAATGACATCCGATAACGAGGCGCGTTCGGGCTTTTTGCCACCGGGGGCAATATCTGGCCCCCAGACAATGGCGTAACCACATTCGCGCAGAATATCGCAGGCCCAGTCTTCAATCTCGTTTTCGGACAGAAAGCTCATGCCGCGTCTTCCACCATCTTCTCGGCATCCCGGATACTAATCTCGCCTGACATGAGCTTGGGGAGAAGGAGGTCTCGGAGTTGGGCGAGGATATGGGACTCATCCAAATTTTTTATGATTCTATCGAATAGTAAAGAGGTTTTATTCTCAAATTCATATAGAATTTTTTCGCTTGGAATAAGTGTTTCGAAAGTTTCAATTAGATTTTTGCTTAAATTTTGTTGAGCTGATCCTGTGGCTTTATTTGCTAAGTTTACTTTTGAGTGTAGCATATGCAAAAAAATATATGACTTGCCGATACCTTTGGGTATCAAGGACGATATGGCTTGATTTGTAGTCATTTTAGTAGCGGTTAAACCAACTTCTCCCGCTGTTGCACCGTACAAGGCGATAACTATAGACCCCGCAGGTATCCATTTTGCTGAGCTATTTTCTAGCCCTTCATTTGTAATATGATTTTCTGTTTCTGAGATATATTGTTTTCGAACTTCTCCAGACGTTAACCACGGTATATCACCATTCTCCCAATAAGAAGATTTAGTTCTTTTTGGAGTTCCGCCATTACAGATATTAATGGTTAATTCGTGTAACTCTCCGATTTTCCAACCCTCAGGCTTCCCCTCATCATTCAGCCTGTCGGGAAAGAGTTCCCACAGTTCTGGTGCGAGATAAGGAGCTTCTCCAGCCATTTTTGCCCGTGTCGGACCAAAATCGACAAACCAGTCGCGAAACAACGCTCGCGCCATGGCTTCCAGCGTTTCGTTCGTCCGGCGGTTGAGGTCTATTTTGTCGTCGAGGGAGCCGAGGATGGAGGCTATGGTGTGTTGTTCATCAAGAGGGGGGAGTTCTAGCTTAAAAGACGGGAAGTCTTTTAGTGGAATGCGATCGACAGTTGCTCCATTGATTGTGTTTTTTCTAATTTGTTCTTGGAACTGTGGAGACATAAAATAATATAGGAAAAACTTTTCATTGAGAACACTTCTGTCGGTTCGAATAAGCGCCATTCTTCTGCCAAGGCAACAGACTAATCCTTCTGGAATAATCGCGACTTCGCCCAAGCGGGTTTCATATGAGAAAACAATATCTCCAGCTTCGGGTTTTATACGCTTTGTCCATTTTTTAAAATCTTCATTCGTTACATGCCTTGTCGATGAAAGATTCAATCTTCCATGATCTAACGAATCAATCCCAAGAAAAATTGCTCCATGATCGATTGTTTTCGGTGTCGCGTGTGGGCCATCGAAAACGTCCGCAACTGCGCTAATGGTAGATAAAGGCCATTTTTTCATAATTATAACTCTAAAATTATCCAATTTTTTCTAATAATATTTTGGAAATCAGTGTCTATTTTTAACCAATCTATTATATCCACTTTCCATGGTAGTTGTGACTCTGAAAAAGCTTCCTCCAGTCGTGCTCGTGTTCCCAAAGATAACGGTTCATTACCTATGATCGCCAGATCAAGGTCAGAAAACGGCTTGGCCTTGCCTGTCACGCGCGAACCAAAGACCCGCACTTCACGGTCGGGCACAATCTCGTTGAGTATCCGCAGCACAATGGCCCGTTCTTCGGGCGTGATGTCGATCTGCCCTGTCACGTCGTGCGCTCTTTCAGCGTGGCCAGCAGAAACTCCGATTCTGCAATAAAGTCTGGAATGGTGGCTACAACCTGTTTGGCTGTGGCCTCGTTATAAGTATGGCTGGTCAGGTTACGCATTTTACGGAACACGCTCCACTGGGGCCATGCGCTTCTCAGCAGCCCGGCTTCGTTGGCGGAGCGGATCATGTCCGGAAAGCCAATGCGGTCATATTCTTCTGGCGAGGCTGAATTGGCTTCCAGAAAGCGCTTCAGAGTCTTGTGGCTGAGTTCATAGGTAAACTCGAAACGCTGGATCAGGCCATCCCGCAACTGCTCGTCGTCGGGCTGGGCAAGGTGGCGTGTCCAGCCTTCCTTCAGTCGGTCGAGAGCGCGTTCCAGTGGGGTGAGATACAGCATCACGCGCTCTCCTTCTGCACGATCAGCTTAAGGGAGGCGGTAATTTTCGCGTTCAGGGCGTCACCCTGCGCAAACTGCTCTTTCAGGGTCTTTTCAAGGGTTGCGAAGCGTTCGGTAAATGGCACACTGTCTTCTTCAGCTTCCTCTGCCCCCACGTAGCGGCCCGGTGTCAGCACAAAGCCGTGCTGTTCCACTTCGTCCAGCGTGGCGGATTTGCAGAAACCCGGACTATCCTCATAGGTACCCGCGTCCTTTTCTCCACGCCATGCGTGGTATGTGTCGGCAATACGAGCCACGTCCTCGTCCGTCAGTTCCCGGCGGGTGCGGTCAACAAGCTTGCCCAGCTTGCGGGCGTCAATAAACAGGATTTCTCCGCGCCGGTCTCGCCAGCCTTTTTGCTTCTTGGTGCGGGTGAGGAACCATAGGCAGGCTGGAATCTGGGTGGAATAGAAAAGTTGACCGGGCAGGGCCACCATGCAATCCACCACATCGGCTTCCACCATCCGGCGGCGGATTTCGCCTTCGCTGTTCTGGTTGGAGGACATGGAGCCATTGGCCAGCACCACGCCAGCCGTGCCGTCGGGGGCCAGATGCCACAGGATATGCTGAAGCCACGCATAGTTGGCATTGCCCGCAGGCGGCTTGCCATACTGCCAGCGTGGGTCTTCCTCCAAAGACGCATTCCACCAGTCCGACACGTTAAAGGGCGGGTTGGCCAGAATATAGTCAAAGCGCAGGTCTTTCAGCTCGTCGCGCAGAAAGCTGCCTTCATTGTTCCAGCGAATATCCGCGCCAATACCCCGCACAGCAAGGTTCATGCGGGCCAGACGCCATGTCGTGTGGTTGCTCTCCTGCCCGTAAATGGCAATGTCACCCAGCTTGCCACCATGGGTTTCCACAAAGCGTTCGGACTGCACGAACATGCCACCAGAGCCACAGCACGGGTCATACACCCGGCCTTTATAGGGTTCGAGCATGGAAACCAGCGTGCGCACCACGCTGGATGGGGTGTAGAACTCGCCTCCACGCTTGCCCTCGGCCCCAGCAAACCCGCCAAGAAAGTATTCGTATACCCGCCCCAGCACGTCCCGCGCCTTATCATCCGTATCGCCCATGCCGATGTCGGAGATCAGGTCGATCAGTTCCCCCAGCATCACGCTATCAAGGGCAGGCCGTCCGTAATCCTTGGGAAGAACGCCCTTGAGCTGGTCCGGGTTGGCTTTTTCAATGGCCAGCATGGCGTCATCAATCATCTTGCCGATGCCGGAGGAACGGGCGTTGTCTCTGAGGTGAGACCAACGGGCGGTCTCGGGCACCCAGAAGATGTTTTCAGCCAGATATTCGTCGGGGTCTTCCGCTGCTGCCGGATCATCCAGCATCAGTTCTGCATGGCGGGCTTCAAACGCGGTGGAGATATAGCGCAGGAAGATCAGGCCAAGGGCCACATGCTTGTAATCTGAGGGTTCAAGGTTCTTGCGCAGCTTGTCAGCCGCCAGAAACATCTGCTGTTCAAAGCCCAGTGTTGCACTCGCAGCCTTGGCCTTGCTCGCTTTGGTGGTTTTCTTGGGAGCAGGGGCAGCATCAGGGTTCTTGCGAGGGCGACCGCGTGGCATGAAAGAAAGCCTTGTTTCTCAGAAAATTCAGATGCCCCAGTTTGACGGAAACTGCCGATCTGGTCGAGAGGCAATGGCGGGATGGAGGTCTGTGAATCTCTGTCACTTAGCGTGTAGGGATGGTGAACGGGGATGATATGACTGGACTCAGCATTTCTGTTTAGCGCTCGAACCCCTTTGAAGGCTTATGGAGAAGTGATTGATTTGCGGTTGAAGACTGCCTTGCTTTTTCTTCTCGTCGTTTTTGTTCTGCTATTTTGAGTTCCTCAACTTCCTTACGCCTTTTTTCGACGGTCTGGCGGAGATCCTCGTTCTTCAACCGAAAGCCGTACTCAACGGCAAGATCCACAACCCGCGCCTTGAACTCATCGGTCCCGGTAATTTTGACCTCATCCCACCTGTTGGCCGCCAGTCGCAGGGATGCCAGAATGATTGCCCGATCTGTGGTGTCGCAGACATCGATCCGATCACCACGATCAGAGAAGGCGATATGCTCTGGATCGGCAAGCTTACAGTAATGGACATAGGCGCCCCGCGCGACAGACCTGAAGCCCGGAATGTTGTAAACCCGCATCTCTCTGTCGGAACGTGTCCCATGTCCCTCCAGACGCATGAAACGTTCCGGATGCGTCCACAGCACCGCCAGAAAGGGATCTCTGTTTGTCCTCAACCACTCCTCTACAGTGGGGAAGGGAGGCAATCTCTTTCGATTGACAAGGCGTTCCTCCGTCTGCCGCTCCTGAAGCAGGCGGAGCACTGTCCTATGTTCGTCAGCCAGCGCGTGTCGTAGGGCGTTGAGCGCCAAGCCACGTCTCCGCCATTTACCCTTCAGCACGGTCTCGCGTTCCCGGCGCTGCATTTCCCTCAGGCTGGTCCTCTGGTCTGCATGCTGGCGGATAAGGTCTGATAACGCTTTCGTTCTCGCGGCTTCGTAATCTTTGCGCTCCTGATGATAGTCGCTCAAATTGACATCATTCGGTCTTACTACAAGAGGCATGGTAAGTTTGCCGTCAGCGGGTATGTCCGCAGCCTGATCGGGCTCTTCGTAAGACCCAAGCCTGTGTTGAAGCCTGATGAGACTGATCTGCCGATCTGCCGCACTGGCGTTGACGGCTGAATTGCCAACCATGATGACAGCACCATTGCCATGTCGGCGATACTTTATTCCTTTCCGTGCCAGACCTTTGTGAACCTCAGCCCAGCAGGTGGCTGTTTTGATCAGGGGAACCGCCTCTTCAACGGCGATATCCAGTGCAGACCGTTTACCAGTTCTGCGTTCCACTTTTTTGCTATCGGTTTTGACGGGTGTAGTCTTATCTCTGTGACTGTTGCAGCGAACCATTTTTTCGTCCCGGTCGACCTGATAAAGACCATTTTGCTCGCGTGACCACCCTTGGTGGTGCTCGATCAAAGCGATGGCCCTATGACCAGCCTCAATGTCAAATCCCTTATTGATTTCGGTGCATCGGAATGTCTCGGGATCAACACGGTTGACGACAACATGCAGATGACGATTGTCGGTGTCTGCGTGCAAGCCATACACAATCTGATGCTGTTTCAGCCCCATCTCTTTTTGCAGGAGTGTGACGGCCTCATCTACCTGTTCTGTCGTGGGACTTTCTCCACGTTTCCAGCTCAGCACGTAGTGGTTCACGGTGTCAGCAGACCGCGCGGCTTCAGTTGCAAGTGCGATCATCTCCGCGATCTGACTGTTAAGAAGATCCGTCAGAAAACCCCGTGCTCCGAAATAGATACATTTTTCTGACGTGTCTGTTTTTTCCGGACTTGCCACGTAGAGAATCAACCGCCTGATCCGCTCAGATTTGGACGTCGATTTCTTCGGGTTTTTAACTTTTTTGATGATCACGGCTGATCGCCTCGATTGCCCCTTTCAGGGCGTGTAGGGTAGCCAGTGTTTCCTGAGCATGTTGACCGTTGCTTGACAGGTAGAGATGTTTGAGAAGTCCGCCCAGACGACGCAACTCCCGAATCATGACGATATCAGCATGGGGAACGATCGGACGACCAAAATAACGGCGTCGGATCAGCTCAGAGACACTCATTCCAGAAAGGTCCGCGTCTTCTTTCAGGCGATCTTTTTCATCCGTCGTCAGTCTCACATTGACGATCGCATCCAATGGGAACCGACCTCTGATTTCAAAAGGCATTACATGGATTCCTTCTTTGGGAAGAAGAGAAGAAAAAGAAGCAGGAATGAGCCAGCCTGTGAGACGCGGAGCGCCGAACGGTCTGGCGTGGTTTGTTACACCATGCGGCGCATGTGTGTGACAAACCCCATCCTGTAAATCGAATCAGTGATAGTTTACCACAAATAAGCGCCATTTTAGGCATGTCAAAAATTGCGATTTTAGCGCCATAAAAAATAATGAAGATATTGTATAATGAAATCACAACAGCGAATCAGTTTGCTGATTTGAAGCGGGGACGACAATGCGCGCACATCACACACGCTCAAAAATAGATGACATACGCAAGAAAATGTCAGACTTGCCTGAACTAAAGGCAGATGAAATTCAGCTTAATAATAAGGAAAGCATTGCCGTTCTGGCTGACGATATCGCTGCATTGCGAAAACGAGGATATGGGTTCGAGCAGATTGTCGAGTTCCTTCATGAAAACGACTTTGAGATCACGGCCTCGACACTCAAAACGTATCTGAGAGAACCTGAGCGAAAGCGTGAAAACACACCTATAAAAAACAAGAAAACAACTAAAAAACCTACGACTGAAAATAAAAAAATAACCAAAGTAACAGTAAAAAATGAGACAAAACGACAGACAAAGAAGCAGACGGCGAAGGAAGATAACAATCAGGCTGAATTTCTGATTGCGCCAGATCGTGATGCATTATGAAGAGGGTGAATCTCATGGAAAATATTTATCTGGTTGGCGGTGGAAAAGGGGGCGTCGGCAAATCAATAGTGACCATGAGCCTCGTCGACTTCCTGATAAATGAGGGTAAAAATGTCTTACTTGTTGAGACAGATAATTCAAATCCTGATGTCTTGAAATGTTATGGCGGCGTGACAACTGCAGTCGCCTTGAATCTTGATCATGTCGACGGCTGGATGGATCTCATCACTCAATGTGACAACCATAGAAATCATGTCGTGGTCATTAATTCGGCGGCCCGGAATGATCATGCGGTACAGACGTATGGGGATCGACTTCAACACGCCTTACCATTGCTGAAGCGCAAACTGATCACGTTCTGGGTCATTAATCGGCAGCGCGATTGCGTGGAATTATTAAGAAATTTTTTAGAACAAATTCCTGAATCAAAAACACATGTTATCATGAACACTTATTTTGGTAATCGAGAGAAATTCGAAACTTATAATAATTCGCAAACCAAGAAATACATTGAACAACTCGGTGGAAAGTCACTTGTTTTTCCGGAAGTCGCTGATCGGGTTGCGGACGATTTGTACATCAAGCGGATGACGATTGAGAAGGCGGCGGAAGATATCCCGATTGGCAATCGGATTGAACTTATGAGATGGCGGGCAGAAATCAAAAAGATGTTTGAGGAGGTTATCGAATGACAAAATTCGAGACCGTTTTCCAAGGATTTTATGGACGAAATCCCACGGACGCCGAGATCCAGGAGCATTACAGAATTAAGAACGCAATGGATATCCGGGACAACGATGCGTTGTGGCTGATCCTGATACCATTTCAATACTACACGAAAAAACTGCAGGACATTCCGCAGGCCATTGAAGTCATCTCTGATGAGTTTAATCAGAATTCACGTCAGGCAATGCAGAGATATGAGGCAAAGATAAAATCAGATTTGAATTCCGCTGTCGCTGTTGCGGGACAGGACGTTGCGTCTACAATCCTGCGGCGAAAGATGCAGATGTGGAGTGCAATTTCAATTACGGTGTTTGCACTTGTCTGTGTAGGTCTGGTTACGGTCTTGTGGACCGGAAGAACACAGTTTCATGACGCCCATTATGAGGCAGGCTATAGCGCAGGATACAACAAAGGATCTGCGGACGGGCAAAAAGAGGGATACATCTCCGGGACTAACGCGGGGCAGAAAGCTGGCTATGAAAAAGGGTCAGCAGATGCGCGTGACACGAATGCTCTGGCGATGACGTCGTGGGCGACGAGCGATGCCGGGAAGAAAGCCCGACAACTCTATGAGCATGGACTAATCGATCCAATTTACAAGTTCTACAAATCGGGTGACCTGGCCAAGATACTTAAATGTGCAGGGAGTGGATGGCGCATACAGAACGGCTATTGTATCAGCTCAGTGACGACCGACGGTGGGAGTGGAGCTGTCTATGATGGCTGGAGGCTGCCCTGACGATGATAGAAATTCTGTGGTCATCTGGACTGAGTTGCCTGTACATGTGCTCGGCGTTAAGCGGACCTCCCGCTTTCGCCTCTCTATCGACATTTTAAGGCCTACATCAGTTTTCGGAGAGCAGACGTCGTTCTTCCAACGTTTCTTCTCTAAGCCGCAGTATTTCAGATCCACGATATGGAGAGAGTCGGGGGTACAGTGTTATTTTCATTTTCGCCTCTTGAAGACTCTGAAGGGAAATCCAGATACAGATTGCTGGCTGCCGAAAGGGGTCGGCGTGCAGTCAGAAGCTGCATTAATCTTGTGTCCATGTTGCTCAAAGGAGAATATGGCTATGAGAGCCACTGTTGACTTTGCACCCCTGTTCCGTTCAAGCATCGGCTTTGACAGAATGCTGAACGCTCTTGATCTCGCCAACCGGATTCCGACGGTCGATAATTGGCCGCCTTACGACATCCTCAAGACCGGTGAGGATGATTACCGGATCGACATGGCAGTTGCCGGTCTTGCCGAGAATGACCTTACGATCACGCAGGAGCGTAATACTCTGGTCGTGACAGGGCGAAAGGCGCCCGAGCCTCAAGACGCGATCGAGTATCTCCATCGCGGCATTGCAGGCAGAGAGTTCGAATGTCGCTTCGCTCTGGCCGAGCATATGAAAGTCACCGACGCCCGCTTCGAGAACGGGCTCCTGTCCATCACCCTGAGGCGTGAGATACCGGAAGCGCTGAAACCGCGCCGTATCGCAATCACGTCGTCCACGACGCCTGCAGGGCAAGTTGTGCCTCAGATTGAGGCGCAGAAAGAGGCTGCCTGATGGCGTGACAAAAACTCTTCCCCGGTCGGCTGAACGACCAGGGGAAGTCTCGAAAGATCATGAACATGAAAAGAATGAGAGGAGTTTTGTCGTGCCTGGCCCTGATTGCGCCTCTGCTGTGCCATTCGGGTGCATATGCTGATGGTGTTACCCGGAAGACCCAGACATCATTCGATGCAAGAACGGCACCGTCGACTTCTGCAACGCAAAAAAGCGAGCCGCGCACTCGTTATGTGGACGGCACAGGCGATATGCTGATTGACCGGCTGAATGAAAGCCAGTTGGATCAGAACTATAATGGGCCGGTTTATTATCCCGGACAGCCCATCCCGCCCTTCCGGGCGATCGACACAGATCATCTGAGCCGATCAGGCCAGGAGACAACAAAGAATACGCCTTCGTCGCACGTCATGTAATATGAACCTTAGGAGAAGGTGGCACTTTCTCGTGCCGCCTTCTCCTTGACAGTTCAGGCCGAGGGATATTTAGCCTTGCGGCAGGACGGGGCAGTGTCTTCGAGACGTGCCTGTTCCCGGGCATCTCGCGCGACGCGTGCATCCTGTTCGCGAACCAACCAGTAGACGATACCCAGAGCCAGAACAGCGGCTGAAAGAGCGAACAATTCTGTGGCGGTTACCTCATGCAGATCCAGCAGGATGAATTTGCGGGCAATCCCTAACAGGGCGATCAGAACTATGGTCCGCACCCGGATGACGTTCTCATGTTGGGCAAGAACGACCAACAAGGAATGCTTGAATTCAAGGGCGATGATGACAGTAAAGATCGCACCGAAAATCGTCTGAAAAACTGTCTGGTTGATAGGATCGACCCCGACGTCGACAACCAGATGCCAGACCGCCCCGATCAGATGCATCGTCGCAACGGCGCTGACCAGCATAATGAGCGCGATCAGGGTCAAGATGATCGCCTGTTCAAAGCGCTCATAGAATGTCAGGCCGCTGAACAGTCTGATGAGGCGGGACCAGTCCCTGCTGTGCCAGGAACGTTTCAGAGAAATATCATCCATAACCGTTTTCCCATCCAATAACTGAATTATACTGTTTCACGCCTTCTGTTGGGCTTTCCCACAACGGAGCGTATCGCCATGCAGGACACGACACAGATCAAAAGCGTTCACCGTCCGTTTGAACCGCATCGCTTCGTTCCTGCGGGAAGGGACTGCTTTTTACAGGACACTCCCGGCATGCTCGTTCACGGAACCTGCCTTCCGCGTATCCACGGCGGGGGTCAAGGTCATGGCCTCAGGCTTTTGACTCTCGGGCTTTCCAACGGTCAGTGATGATACAAGCGTCGAGCAGGCCTTGCCTCCGGTGCTCGACACATGAACGATCGGCGCCGACTGACCGTTCGAGGTCATCATAATTGTCTGCGTACAGGATGCGCTGGGCCCACCGATACTGACAGCTTCGACACGCTGCTCGGACATGACCTGCTTCGGCAGCCCGTGCTCAATAGCCGGAACGGCGCGTAACGTGCTGACCAGTCGTGCTGTCAGTTCCCGGTCGGCAGCCTCCATGACAGCGATATCGTGTGTCATCATGCGATCAAGGGCGTCAAACATCGCGATATCGGATATCGAGGGGGTGGCGGGAATATTCTGGACTGGCACCAGAATGCCAACCTGATGCCCTTGCGCATCAATGACGTGCAAATTACCCTGTGCCTGCGCTGGCATGGCAGCTACCCCGAAAGCCAATGTGGCGACAACAGCGCCAGCGTGAATCATCCGCGAAAAATGCATTTTGGAATCCTCCGTATCTGATAAGCAGTGTCGGACGATGCAAGGAATATGGCGCGCAAAAAGCCCGTTAGCAAGACGGGAATGATGGTGAAAAACGCGCACATGAATGTCGACTGAGTCAGTATTTCACCTTACAGACGACGTTCCATTCAGCCCCACAACTACCTATCGTCTTAATGGAAACATAGCGGACAGACTGCAGTCGCCCTCATATCAGTCGTTATTGAATTTCCATGAGGCTACTCGTAAGCTGACGTAGCCGTACATTTTCTGACATCCTAAAGGTTCAGAATGACGATGTGATCGGGTTCAGGAGTGGCAAGTGAAGAAAGCACTATATTTAGCTCCGATAATGGGCTGTATCCCGTTGCTTTATCCGATTTCCAATAAATTTCATCATTGGAATGCAATGGAATTCCTTGTTATTTTTTCCATTTATACAGTGCTTTGCATGATATTTTTTGGCGTAAATACCTACCGATACATAAAAGGCGAAGCGAAAGCATCTAATCTGAAATCCTAAAAAGAGAGGTGACGTGGGTGTTTGACCACCTGGCCCCGGTCTTTTGTCTCGCTCTTCTCTGCAATTCATAGCATCAACCTGTACGCCACCTTCCAGAGGAGCGCGCTGACAGGGCTGATTCGGACGTCTGCTTTGGAGTTTCGCTACCGGAAACCGGACAGACCGCTCTCCTGAAGGGTTTCGGGCGCCGCGAGGCGTACGAAAGTCTGGGAAGACCGAACCCGCGACACCGGGACTCAGTTATGG